>SKCR01047007.1:0-100806 GCA_019454045.1 Zanthoxylum bungeanum | reverse complement strand
ACTTAAGAGTCGTAACGTGAAAGTAGGGCATGTCGCGATGCGTAAGCACAAGTCGGGACGTACAAGCCTTCGCGGTGTGACATGCACAAAGCTAATGCTCTGGCACTTGCGTGTCACAACAAGCGCACAAGGTATATCATAATGCCCTTTCAAAGTGTAGAAATTCTTATTTTGTAGATGACACCGGGCAATCACAGACACGCTAATGCAACTCTATCTGTTAGACATTATGACCCATAGCGTCACTGTTTTGTAAATGATATTGTATTATTGTACAAAATTAACTATGTGATAATGAAATTGCCTTTTGCCGTTTTGTAATTTATTTACTTTGATATAAATGGCGAAAGTCCATATGATTAGTTCCGTATTGAGATGATATGAGACAGTATCAATACATAAAGGTTTAATCATTAAATATCCCTAGTCGGAGTGTTATCGAGATCGGACATCGATAATGCGGAATAGACTAGTATTGCTCTTGTGCACGTTGTGAGGGCACAACGACATAGTTCTCATATATTTAAGTATAGGATATTTATGCAAGTGCGATAGGAGGTTGTGTTTTACCGATGGTACGGAAAACAGCTTCGCTCTGGATAGACCCCGCGGAATCCCATTGGTAGTATGTCTGCGTGTCTATGGGAGGCCGCATCAGGGTAGGTGTATATGGTCTTAACCTGAGACTTGCATCGCTAGTACTTGCGACAATCGGTAAACTTTGGTTTTGGTGGTTGGGGGCTTTAACCGGTTCTGTGTTCACCACTTCTGGGTTTATCAGGAATCGTAGTGTATTGGGTGTGATGTCAAGATGGAAGTGTCACTTCAGACATATGGAGTTGATGATCGTGCAGGATATAGAACTAGTGCTCTATAAAAGGTTGCAACCGTCGGGTCAATATGACTAGGTCAGGATTGCCCGATTTAAAGAGACTAGTTGCTTGATGTCCGATATATGTTTCGTACGGGGCATACACATTTCCAGCCCCAGGCCTAACATGTGATCGTCCGATACTGGATCGATGTACGCAATACTACGGTATACTACGCTTGATAAAGATCTAATATTCCAATAAGAATATTTCTGGAGAATTGGTAGAGCATCGCGCTTTGCTAGAAGCCAACCTTGTCTTGTAAATCGGTAAAAACGTAGTACAAGGTACGTACGTGTTCGGATTATCCGACGGCCGTATTTACTGCCAACATATCCGGAGATCTCTCGGGTCGCTTCCTGAAGATTCACCTATGATATTTGATTCGAACTTTATTAATCTTGGATTAATTACGGAGAAACTTTATCTTGGATAAAATGCCTAATTTTGAGAGAGAACGATTAATTTGGAATTAATCGGTAAAATAATATATTCGATATATATTAAACGAAATTAGATTTCGACGCGGATTTAAAATCAGATTTTAATTCGGGCAAACGAATTAATTTAGAATTAATTCGTTAGCGACGTGAATAGTAATTTCGCTAGGCATAATTATTTAATTTACGTCGCGATGGAAATTCGTTAATTCGTATTTTGAAACGAGTGGGACCCGCAAGTCACATCGTGAAGTCACATCACTTGACATGACTTGGTGATAGATGTCACAAGTCACTTTATTGAAGTGACATCTAGTCACTATTCATGATGTAAGTTGGTGAGGGCAGTTAATGCCTTTTTGGAGGGAAAAGTCTTTTGACTTTTTGCAAAGGATATACCAAATATTTGGTATTGGTTTTTTCATTATTCTTTTAGAAAGAAAAACATAGAAAACAAAACTCCTCCCTCTCTCTCTCTTATTGCCGTGAACTACACAAAGGCAAGGAAATTGATTTTCTTTTCCCTGTTGCTAGCACATTTTATGATCAAAGGAGGTGATAGGGAAACCATCAAAGAGCTTGGAATACACAAAGCTTGGAGCTTCCACTCATTTTCTCCTCTTGGCCGAACCTAAAAGGATCTTGGAGCTTCAACCTTTTGTTCATCTTCTTCATCACAAAAGCTTTGTAAGTATGATTCCGCCATGCTTCAAGTTTATTATATATTCATTTGTTGTATTTCATATGCTTATACTTCCTTGGGACAAATAATAGAAACCAACAATGGTATCAGAGCCATGTTTAAGCATGAAATACATTAGGTTAAAATTGGGTAAAATTGATTGAAGCATGTTCTTGTGAAATTTGATGAATGAGTATGCTTGCATGTATATAAAATGATATTATATGGAATCAATTTTGAGAAAAATGCATGGATGATTTTTCCCCAAAAACTTAGCCTTGGCCGAATGGGTGTCACCATGGGATGTGTTGGAATTTTTTATGTACAAGATCATTGGATGACTTAAAACGTATACGGGACGTAGATTAGTGATTCAATCGGATTGAAAAACAAATCGACACAAAAATTCTCACTTGGCCGAATACTAATGGACATGAAAATGGACTTGATTTTTGTTCAATTAATGTTGGACATATGTTTTGAACAATAGATGATTAATAAATTAAATTGGTATTTTGAAATATTTGGTTTAATGTATTAATCTTGGTTTTACACTTTAATTAATTGAATTTTAAAATTTGGACTATTGAAATTTAAATTAATGGGCTTAATTGTAAAATTGGGCTTGTAATATTATATTGGGCATAATGGCTTGGTTGGGCCAAGTAGATTTGGGCCAAAAGGATTGGATCCAATTTGGGCCTAAATCACTCCATTAAGTCCAAATATAGTATAATGGGCTTTAATGTTTAATTGGGCCTTATGGGCTTGAAATTTTTTTATGGCATTTAAGGGTGATTCCTTATTTGGGTTTTGGCAATTGGGTTTGACCCACATTGACCAAAGCCCAAGCCTTAATAAATCAATTGAAAGCCCATCGGACTTTAATTAAACAAACATTGGATGTTAAGGTGGGCTTTGAGACCCAATTAGATTAGATTTAGAATCTAAGTCTTTAAAAGGCACATTAAAAGTGTAAACATTTAATTTGGAATTAAATGAATTGAATTAGTATTGAATACGAATTAAATTAGATTTAATAAGTAGTTCGATATAATTCGCGAATTCGCACCTTATGTACTTATTCTCAAACGAGTTAGACTCGCGCAAAATCAAAACCGTTGTTTGAACATTGGATGATCACTTAAACAAAGACTAATTAATTGGATTAGATTGGTTGTATAGCATGTCTTGATTGAATATATATGTATGTGATGAATGAATAGTGTATATCGGATGGATATTAGAAGGGAAAGGGTAATTCTAGAATTGTTGTAAATTTAGAATTTATAAATTGAACCTGCGTGTCCAGCCTTATCTCTTTGTATTCTCTTCTCACCTAATTCCCCTCAATGTTAATGAGGTTTCTCTTATTGTATTATGTAATTGGGTAGAAGTAGAGTAGTGCTAGCGGGGAGAGGAAAGGGAGTGATTTGTTCTAGGAACAAGTTGTGTTATATATCCATCCGTATATCACTATTAATTTACTTTACGCGTGCTTAAGGGTGTATGTTGATGAGACCTAACAAAGATAATAAATTGGTTGCCAATTACGGAAAAATCCCTCAATCTATATTAAGCGATTATCCTTCCATTGAATGATTCTTGTTCAAGATCCAATTGGCATTGGTTTGTTGGCCAAAGTCAAGACCTTGTCAATTAGGATGTACTTGAATCATGAGAGTTTTGTTCCACATCGGTGTCTTGTCCAAGTTGTGATTTGTTGGCCAAAGTCAAGATCACTTCTTGTCCAACGACATTGATTACGAAACTATCCTTGTCAATGGGTCCCGCTTAACTGGAATCATTAGGTTTGTTGTGCCAAAGCCAAGGCCTAGATGATTCGGAGGATATGGTTAGGAAAATGTATTAGATACATTGGCATAAGCAATATTTTTAGGACTTGGATGTCCACCTAACCGGATCTAGGAATTGGATTGGATCCAATTGATCTGTGAGATCTACCTAGTTAAGTAGCATACAGCTTGTTGGCCAAAGTCAAGGTTGTGTGTTATTTAACGGGATCCTAGCCCACTAGGAAATAGGATTTCCCGAGTTCTCAACAGAGGGTTAGAGACTTGATGAAAATAGTGGGAGACTGGTATGTGAATTTGCAATTTCGTTCAGATACTTTGCCTTACGCGTCTTTTAAAATTATTTCGTCTATTTATTAAAATTATTTGGACTAATACATTGTTATTTTTCTTGTAACAGTTTGACTGTACCCATTTTATCGTCAACTAGATAGTTAGACTGTCGTAGTTGAGATGGGAAGCAAAGGAAATGTCCGCGACATCATCATGGGTGATAATGTCTTCAAGGGCACAAACTTCGCTGACTGGGAAATGAACCTGAGGATTGTCCTTGGGGCTGAGAGGCTACTGTACACTATACAGACACCTCTCCCGCCTAGACCCACTGAGCCACTTGAGCTGGAGTTATGGAAAACTCACAGCGAGGATTGTGACACAGCTCAGTCTGTTATGTTGGCTTCGAGACTCAGCACTTTCGTCGCCAGAATAGGGACTTGGATCCCTATAACATGATGGCTAGACTGTATGATCTCCACCGTACCAACAAGCGGATGGAGAGGTATGAGTTGGTGAAGAAACTCTTCTGCACCCGAATGACTGAAGGCGCATCAGTTGAGGCCCACGGGACTCAAATGATCGCCGATATTGATGAGTTGGGCAAGTTGGGAATAGTCTTGGAGGCTGAGCTGACTATAGACATGCTTTTACAGTCACTTCCTGATACTTGGAGATAATTCATAATCAACTACAAGTTGATGGACACGGATGACACTCTTGGAGAGCTGTTATCCATGTTGAAGGAGTCTGAGAAAGAACTCCAAAAAGGGGCAAGCGCGAGGCGCACCATGCATCGACCTCTCAGGCGCCAAGGGCTGGGCCCAAGGCAACTGGAGGGGTGAAGAAGAGGAAACATAAGAACAAGGGTAAAGGCAAGTTGACAAAGGCTTCTGGGAAGCCAAGGGACAGGTCTCAAGATGTCTGCCTCAAATGCGGCAAAAAGGGTCATTGAAACGTGACTACCGAGTGGGCAAAGGACAAAGGGAGGATATCAAGGCAGGCAAGGCTCTAGCCTCTGGTATGTTGTTATTGAAATAAATATGACTACTTCTAGTCTTAAAAATTGGATTTTTGATTCTGGTGTGTGCTGCTCATATATGTACTGATTTGCAGGATCTGCAGAATAGCAGGATGCTGGCTTCAGGGGAGGTTGACCTACGAGTCGGAAACGGAACACCAGTTGTTGTTTTGGCTGTAGGGACTTTTTTTGGAACTGCCCTCGGGGCATGTACTTAAACTTTTGAACTGTTATTATACCTAGTTAGTTTAACTAGGAATATCATATCTGTATCTTTGTTAACCCAGCATGGGTACACTTTTGTATTTAGAAACACTGGGTGTTATTTATATAAAAATGATGCAGAAATTTGCACTGTTGTTGCAAATAATGGTCTTTATATTTTGAATATAAATGAATCTCCTAAACATAAAATGACAAACAAAAGGCTCAAAAGGCGTAATCTAAAAGATGAGCTTACATGTGGCATTGTCGTCTAGGACACATCAACAAGACTCGCATATCCACACTTTCGAAGAGTGGGTACTTGGACGAATTTGATCCTAATTCATATGATGTCTGCGAATCTTGTCTTTTAGGCAAAATGCCTAAATCACCTTTTAGCGGTAAAGGTGAACGTGCCACAGAACTATTAGCCCTCGTTCATAGTGACGTTTGGGGCCATGTCTAGCCAGGCTAGAGGTGGATATCTTTACTTCGTAACCTTTACGGATGATGCATCGCGTTATGGTTATGTGTATCTAATGAGACACAAGTCGGAAACTTTTGAGAAATTCAAAGAGTTTCGACACGAAGTAGAAAAACAAACAGGCAAGAGTATTAAGGCATTGCGGTCGGACCGTGGTGGCGAATACTTAGTTATGAGTTTCAAGATTACTTGAAAGAATATGGTATTCTTTCACAGTGGACTCCTCCTGGAACACCGCAATTAAACAGTGTGTCTGAACGGAGAGAAAACCGTACTTGTTAGACATAGTAAGGTCGATGATGAGTCGTACTGAGCTACCAATATCCTTCTGGGGATACGCATTAGACAGTGCAGTACTTATTTTGAATAAGGTTCCGTCAAAGTCTGTTGAACAGACTCCATATGAGATATGGACAGGAAGGAAACCGGGTTTCTCTTTCTGAAGATTTGGGGATGCTGGGCATATGTTAAACGTTTGGAAGGAACCAAACTAGAACCCAAATCAGATAAATGCCTTTTCGTGGGATATCCTAGGGAAACCAAAGGATATTACTTCTATCACCCACAAGAGAACAAAGTATTTGTTGCTCTACATGCATTTTTCCTTGAGAAGGAATTCCTAGATGCAGTGGTAAGTGGGAGGAAAGTGGAGCTCGATGAAAATCGTAGTGATACTGTTCCTGGCAATGAATCAACGACGGAACATGAACAGACCATCCGGGATGAGTCTGTACCACAATCTTCATATACACAAGGACCGCGTAGGTCGGAGAGAGTCAGGACAGTACCTGAGAGGTATGGGTTCCTGATCTCGCCTCATGTAGATATTAATCTTATTAAGGAAAATGAACGGCTACGTATGAGGAAGCAATACAGAATATTGATTCCACTTTATGGCAAGAAGCCATGAAGTCCGAGATGGATTCCATGTATGCCAACCAAGTTTGGACACTGGTTGATGCACCAGAAGGCGTAAAGCCTATTGGATGCAGATGGATCTTCAAGAAGAAGACCGACATGGATGGCAACGTACAAACGTACAAAGCTAGGCTTGTAGCAAAGGGGTATCGTCAACAATATGGTGTTGATTATGACGAAACTTTCTCACCCGTTGCCATGATTAAATCCATTCGTATTATGCTTGCAATAGTTGCATATTTCGATTACGAGATATGGCAGATGGACGTTAAAACCGCTTTCCTTAACGGAAACCTTTTGGAGGATGTTTATATGCAACAGCCTGACGGTTTTATCGTACCTAGACTTGCAAACAAGTTTGTAAGTTAAATCGATCCATTTATGGATTGAAGCAAGCATCACGGTCATGGAATCAGCGTTTTGATGAGATCATAAAAGAATATGATTTCGTGCAAAACGCAGATGACCCTTGTGTATACAAGAAGACTAGTGGGAGATCACTGACTTTTATTGTCCTTTATGTCGACGATGTATTGCTTATAGGCAATGACATTCCCATGCTAACGTCGGTGAAAGCTTGGCTTTCATTAAAATTCTCCATGAAAGATCTGTGAGAAGCAGCTTTTATTCTGGGAATAAAGATCTACCGGGATAGATCTAGAAAGCTGCTTGGACTCTCCCAGAGTACATATATTGACAAAGTGTTGAAGCGATTCATCATGGATCAATCCAAGAAAGGATTGATGCCAATGTTACGTGGTATCTCTCTGTCTAAGGACATGTGTCCTAAGACTCAAGAAGAGAGAGATAACATGAGTCGGATACCGTTCGCCTCGGCAGTCGGATCGATCATGTATGCCATGATATGTACGCGACCTGATGTGTCATATGCTTTGAGCATGTGCAGTCGCTATCAGGCCGATCCAGGTGAAGGTCACTGGATGGCAGTTAAGAATATCCTTAAGTATCTTAGACGAACTAAGGATGCTTTCTTAATTTACGGAGAAGGAGAACTTGTGGTATCTGGGTATGCCGATGCAAGTTTCCAAACCGACAAGGACGACTTCAAGTCGCAATCCGGGTACATTTTTTGTTTGAATAACGGAGCAAGAGTGAGCTGGAAATCTTCCAAGCAAGATACTGTTGCCGATTCAACAACAGAAGCAAGAGTATATCGCTGCATCGGAAGCAGCAAAGGAGGCAGTTTGGATCCGAAAATTCCTAATCGGATTAGGAGTAGTTCCGTTAGCTGCTGAGCCCGTTCTATTGTATTGTGACAATAACAGGGCTATAGCACAAGCTAAGGAACCAAGGTCTCATCAACGATCCAAGCATGTTCTTCGGCGTTATACATCGTGGCGATGTAAAGGTCGAGAAGGTCGCATCAGATAACAACATTGCAGATCCGCTAACGAAGGCTGTTTATCCGCATGTGTTTGAACGACATATACATAGTTCAGGTATTAATGCTTGAGTGACTGGCTATAGGCCAAGTGGGAGATTGTTAGACATTATGACCCATAGCGTCACTGTTTTGTAAATGATATTGTATTATTGTACAAAATTAACTATGTGATAATGAAATTACCTTTTGCCGTTTTGTAATTTATTTACTTTGATATATAAATGGCGAAAGTCCATATGATTAGTTCCGTATTGAGATGATATGAGACAGTATCAATACATAAAGGTTTAATCATTAAATATCCCTAGTCGGAGTGTTATCGAGATCGGACATCGATAATGCGGAATAGACTAGTATTGCACTTGTGCACGTTGTGAGGGCACAACGACATAGTTCTCATATTTTTAAGTATAGGATACTTATGCAAGTGCGATAGGAGGTTGTGTTTTACCGATGGTACGGAAAACAGCTTCGCTCTGGATAGACCCCGCGGAATCCCATTGGTAGTATGTCTGCGTGTCTATGGGAGGCCGCATCAGGGTAGGTGTATATGGTCTTAACCTGAGACTTGCATCGCTAGTACTTGCGACAATCGGTAAACTTTGGTTTTGGTGGTTGGGGGCTTTAACCGGTTCTGTGTTCACCACTTCTGGGTTTATCAGGAATCGTAGTGTATTGGGTGTGATGTCAAGATGGAAGTGTCACTTCAGACATATGGAGTTGATGATCGCGCAGGATACAGAACTAGTGCTCTATGAAAGGTTGCAACCGTCGGGTCAATATGACTAGGTCAGGATTGCCCGATTTAAAGAGACTAGTTGCTTGATGTCCGATATATGTTTCGTACGGGGCAGACACATTTCCAGCCCCAGGCCTAACATGTGATCGTCCGATACTGGATCGATGTACGCAATACTACGGTATACTACGCTTGATAAAGATCTAATATTCCAATAAGAATATTTCTGGAGAATTGGGTAGGCATCGCGCTTTGCTAGAAGCCAACCTTGTCTCGTAAATCGGTAAAAACATAGTACAAGGTACGTACATGTTTGGATTATCCGACGGCCGTATTTACTGCCAACATATCCGGAGATCTCTCGGGCCGCTTCCTGAAGATTCACCTATGATATTTGATTCGAACTTTATTAATCTTGGATTAATTACGGAGAGAACTTTATCTTGGATAAAATGCCTAATTTTGAGAGAGAACGATTAATTTGGAATTAATCGGTAAAATAATATATCGATATATATTAAACGAAATTAGATTTCGACGCGGAATTAAAATCGGATTTTAATTCGGGCAAACGAATTAATTTAGAATTAATTCGTTAGCGACGTGAATAGTAATTTCGCTAGGCGTAATTATTTAATTTACGTCGCGACGGAAATTCGTTAATTCGGAATTAGCGAAACCGAGCCCGAAAGTGTTTGCGGACACATTCGTATTTTGAAACGAGTGGGACCCGCAAGTCACATCGCGAAGTCACATCACTTGACATGACTTGGTGATAGATGTCACAAGTCACTTTATTAAAGTGACATCTAGTCACTATTCATGATGTAAGTTGGTGAGGGCCATTTAATGCCTTTTGGAGGGAAAAGTCTTTTGACTTTTTGCAAAGGATATACCAAATATTTGGTATTGGTTTTTTCATTATTCTTTTAGAAAGAAAAACATAGAAAACAAAACTTCTCCCTCTCTCTCTCTTATTGCCGTGAACTACACAAAGGCAAGGAAAATTGATTTTCTTTTCTCCATTGTTGCTAGCACATTTTATGATCAAAGGAGGTGATAGGGAAACCATCAAAGAGCTTGGAATACACAAAGCTTGGAGCTTCCACTTATTTTCTCCTCTTGGCCGAACCTAAAAGGATCTTAGAGCTTCAACCTTTTGTTCATCTTCTTCATCACAAAAGCTTTGTAAGTATGATTCTGCCATGCTTCAAATTTATTATATATTCATTTGTTGTATTTCATATGCTTATACTTTCCTTGGGACAAATAATAGAAACCAACACTATCTACATATGCAAGGACATATGTCCCTACTAGGGTCTCTGCTAGCACATGTGACTAGAGTATAGCGAAGGTTCGAGGATGCACTCGTGGCCTGGGGTTGGTTATGCACGTTATGGCCCACGACCGTATCCAGATAGAGATATCAGATGATGGACAAAGACAAATTGAGCAATATAATTCAGCATTTACTATAGCCATAGGTGCTGCAGCTCGGTTTGAAGCTTCCCAAAACTGTGTTTCTTGGAGAAAGATATTATGAGAGACGAAAATCAACCAGCTCTTCCCTTCACTACTTGTGAGTTTCCTTACAGTATTAAGTTTTCGATATTGTTTGTTAATGTACTCATTTTTACTTGGTTACTATTCCTGTAGAAGTGGTTCGATGTCGATTTTGCCAAATTTAATGTCCAACAGTATCTCGACTACTACATGTGGAAAAGTTATAAGGATTATATGACAAAAGTCCTTAAACTAATATTTAACGAATATGGACCTTTGGATGCTCTAAAACGCAAGCTTGTTTTTATAGAAGAGCAAGACAGGACATTCTTATGTGAGCTTTGGTCTAGCGAGAAATACGAGATAAATTTTTAAAATAAATAGAATTTATAATTCTCTTCGTTTTTGGTACTTACAGTTCTGTTAAATGCAGAATAAATGTCACGTAAATGAGGAGAATGAAGTCACTTATGTTTTAACCACCGTGGAGGTTCCAAGCCATTTATCCAACATCGTGCCAAACATTCTGAGGTAAATATATCCTAAACTGAAATTTTATTTTTACTAATATCGAATAATAGTACAATTATTTTATATTTTTAGCAGAGTAGCAAAGGTGAGGTGCAGTCATTTCCATATTTTTTTCGAGTGATGCAGTACAATTAGAAGAAAAATGGATCAACAAATGTAACATCCCCGATTTGAGAGATGTTACCGGTATGGGGTAGACCGTACTATCCCCATAAGCCTCTAACTCTAATAACTTTTATTCAATTTCAGATACTCTTATTTCTATTATTCGTATATATGGTATGTAATGGACCATAGCCCAAACTCAACAACTTATCATACAAATTTAACTCTAAAAATGATATATATAAAACATGTGCCTTTATATCGATTATGACATGACTAAAAACTGGTACATAACTTCTATTTTGACTATGACTGGACTCTTATGCCCTCAGACTGTGAACTAGTAGACATAGACCCACTAGTGACTTCCATCAGTATCCGTCTTTTCAGGCTCATCCTCCTGGAATGTCTGCAAAACAATCACTGGGAGTGGGAGGGTTAGATCGCTGTAAGATCTAAGTGAGTAGACGAATAATAAAAAACTGTTATCAAACACTCACGAGACAGCTTTATGAGAAAACTGGTTTCTATCTTAAAACTCTGAGCTTCTTTCTAAAAATCTCTTATAAAACTACTGTTTCTGAAAACTTTATTTTCTAAAAGCTTTTTTTGAAAACTGTAACTGAAAACTGAAAACTTTTTCTGACAACTGTATCTTTGTCTAAAAAACTTAACATATGAGGGCATTATGTATTGTCATCCCCCCATACGCCTAACTGTAGCCAGCAGTGCAAATCCATGACTTTAGGGCATTACGTATCGTCGTCCCCCAAAGTATGCCACTACTGTCTCTGAAACTGGTGGTCTTGGGATGTTATGTATCGTCATCCCCAAGCCAAAAATTAGAACTGGGGGTGCGAATCTATGTTACCACCCAAGCAATGAAACTAGGGTCTAGGGACCCTACGTATCACCGTCTTCTTAGCTCTGCTCTAGGATCTGAGGGCATTAGGTATCGCCATCGCCTCAGTCCTCTACATGTGCACATGTCTCTGTCCGTCAATTCCAAACTGTATCAAGTTGCATACTGGTGTGAGTTTTTCCCTCATGCCCCAAAAAACCATAAAATCATGCTTTAAAAACTTTTCTCTCCATAACATAACTTAAAACATAATGTAGGCATTGTATTTTTGCATATCAGCCCAATGACGAGTCTCGTATGAAGGCACTATCTCTTTAGTTGGGAAAGGCGCGGGAAGCGGATGTTGGAAAATGGCATTTTTGTTGGATTTAATCTCGTTGTTTGACTTCGGTTGCTTGTTGGACTTCCGTTTCAAAGCTTATCCTCGGCCCAAAACCCCGTAAACCACTTACCAAACCCAAACCAAAATACCCAAGCCTACCCATGAACCAAAACCCATGCCCAGAGGAGCCTCATTCACGCCAATATTGTCTTTAATTAGGTAAATGCATATTAAACACATGCTTAAATCTTGTACAATCCATTCCTAATTAGAAGAAATCTCATAGATCCATTTCCTAATCACAATTCAATCACAATCCTAAATTAGGATATCTATTCCTTATGAGACACTAATTAGAATAAATGTCACCATCAATGGAGATTCTATCCTATTTGAATAAGGAAAGCCGCCCCTCATTTGCCTATAAAAATCACCACTGTTTTCTACCCTAGCACACATATCTCATATTCACGCCTAAGACACAAGTCTAAGCCTTCATTTGCACGCCCAAACACCTCTTTCAAGCCCTATTGCCGCATCCCCTAAGCCCCTTCATATTCGTGAATCATCTTCCTCCACTCCATCCATTCACGCCTAAGCCCTTACATACTCCCCTTACTTTTCCGCATTCTGCCCCATCACAGCCCTCAAAACACGCCACAAACAACCCTTTTCACTACCCAAAAATCTCCACAAACAGCCCCTACATATAGCCTCACTGCACACCTGAAACCGAGACCTAAAAACGCCCCCACTGCCCACCAAACTGCCGCCACATCACAGCCCCATTCTGCCTAAATTTTTACTGCGATTTTGACCTATAAAACAGTCCAGAAAACACCTAAAAACTGCACTAAAAAACTGCACAAAGTTCCCCATAAAACCCCTTAAAACCACAAGCCAATTAGCCTTCAAAATCACCCAAAACAGTCCCCTAAATAACCAAAACAGTGACCTGAAACGTAGCAGTGAAAAAATAGTGAAACCGATCAAAAACAGCAGCCCGAACATCAAAACAACGAGGAAAGACGTTGAGTAAACAAATCGGAAAAGTAGCGGATCATTCACCCTTCCAACGGACGTGTAACGCCCTTTCTTGAGACGACAAAAGAGGTTAGACTTGAGGGCACCTTTTTACTTATCTTCTTTCGTTTTATTTTATTTATTTTAAAATATTATTGCATGAGAGTCGTTTGAGGCATGATGTGATTGTTGGATGAGCGGGATATGTGTTTCCTTTTGTGGTATATCAGATGGAAATCCGGACGTAAATTCCGTAGCCGATTTGGAATGGACGGTAGTGCGGTTTGTACTCGGGATACAACGCCACGTATCACTTAAGAGACACGTATTTCGTCTCATCCAAATTTGTATTTGAGCATGTTATAGTTGGTAGGTTGTTTATTTATTGTTTTAAGCATGATTTAATTTAGTTTTGTTATTTAATTTCAAAGCATAATTATGTTATTCTTTACGCATGTTATTTCGATTAGTTTATGTTTATGTTTGAATAATAATTCGTTTATTCTGATTTAATGGTTCAATATGCTAATCGTGTGTGATATCTTGTTTTTCGTTCAAAAATTTACTTTCAAGCATGCAAACTTAGAATATGATTTATTTAGCGAATGCATGTTAGATCTAAATACCCTTGAGCATGATTATTGAGTAGACTCGGTTGATTCATTGCACCAATTATATCATCACAAGTGACATAAGTAAGGGACCATTCCGAACCCACGGTTTAAGGTCTTCCCTTGCGAGGGTTGAGTGAGGCCTTAAATCTTTGTCCCGGTTCACACCGGATGGCGGCTCCATTATTCTCCGGTTTAGTCCTCCACGGGCTACTCCGTACTCCAACTAGGCCATGAGCCTAGAACAGCATGCGTCGCCCAAGTTCTGTGTCCTACAGTCTGGCGACTCCACTGGGGATAGAGAATCGTCCCCGAAATCATGTCTTGTGATGTGTATAATTTGTGCTTTAATTGATCGTTTCTATAGTGGGTTGAGGGGGTTAATCAAAGGCTTTGTTAAAGCCAGGTGATGGTTGGGTGTCTTCCTTCATTCACTATCTTTCGAGGAAAACCTGTGAAGGCACCTAGATAATCTTTACCCATAACTTATTGTGATAGACTAGTTTGGAGGACTCTTTGTTTATTCCTGTTACCAAGCGATAAGAGCCTAAGAGGCTTGGGTACTTTAGAGAGCCTCACTCCACCCTCCCTCTGGGGAATCTACAACGGGAAATCCATTCGATAGTTAGTCACATACCGTAACTCGTTGGCACGTACCCTAAGGTATAAAAAAGGCACGCTCACTTGGTCGCTTGAACCCTTGAGTGAGGAGTCCTAGTTGTGGGCAAAACTTCGTCAGCGAGAGTCTTTGTCTGCACCCCGTGAACCCACTCGTGAACCTTAGCCATAAAGAACCACTAGAAGTTATATATTTTATATTAATGTGTTGGATCGCCGTCATTTGGATCCAGTTGGACCTCTTGTCAAAAGATGTGAACTTGTTGGGCCATTTAAACTGGGACGAGTTCGTTTCCTTTGACATTGGGCCAAAATCATCTAAAATACCGGTGGGCTATTTTGTGAATGGCCTCCTATCATTTGAAGTAATTTAGCCATACATCACAAAGTGTAAAACTGTTGGGCCTTTTCAACTGGGACAAGTTTGCACCGCGTAATAATGTGGTTGAATACTTTAAAATGATAATGGGCCGATCTATATATTCCATGCATCGCATACATCTCATGCATCTTATGCATACATGCATCACGTTAACCATTGTGTCTTAAAAGCCATCATAGATACCCGTTAGGTTAGAGAAGAGTGGAGATTGGTCAAAAGACCTTCAGCGAATATGAGCGAATCCGTAATCAAGACTGAGGCAAATCTCGCTAAGATGACAAAACAGCTACAAACTCTGACCGCCAACATTACTGTGCCCCGCTCTGCGGAAGGATATGAGAACGAGAGGTGTGAGGGCCCGCCAAGTGGTTTAAATGATGATGCTCCGGTATATGATGATGATATGACTAAGTGCAAACAGTGAAGAATAGAAAGCTAAATCAAGACTGGGAGTGACCAGTCTACCACCCCGTGAATAAGAAGAATAACAAGAAATTGAGCCATGAGACCAGAGAGAAAACTGAGCAATCACCTAGAGAACTGGCGGAAGACCTAACCCAGCGGAATATGAAATTCATTCATGCATGCATGCATACACGTAACATAGTTTGCATTCTTTTTTCACGTTTGTTTTGTTTTATATTCAGAGGTTTCGAAGAAGAAGAGAGAAAGTGGCAAAGACAAGCCAATCAGAAACAGAAAATGCATAGTATTGGATTTGGGTAGTAATTCTACGACTGAGGTCCAAATCGATGTTAAGATTCGGTTAGTAATCTGAGGAATATGAGATCTCAACAGTGGAAACCTGATTGGTTGATGAGATGACTAGTTGAAGAGATGGTGGATCGGTGAATGACCGTTTGCTTGGATGTCCACTCTGGATTACGTACGCTACGATATATGATATGGTCGAGAAAGAAAAGAAAATTCTATGTGACAAAAAAAGGGAAAAAATAGGCCGCCTATAACCGATAAGCGTGAAGCTACCCATGGGCGAGTATTAGGACCACCATGAGGAGAAATGCTACCTTAAAGGGTAGGTGTGCCAAGAAAAGAAAAAGTGAAAGGAAAGAGAAAAAGAAAAAAGAGAGAAAAAGTGAAAAGACTGAAAAGAAAGAGACAATAGTGAGATGCAAGAGACCATATCATGTTGAGTATGCCGAATTAATCACAGAATGTGATTAAGACATCCAGTTTGGTTAGACCCACTGGTCCGATTCTCCGAGACGAAATCGTCAAATTGGATTGCTTGAGGAATAAGCTGTGAAAGATCCTTGGCACACACACACTAGGACTCTAGTTCAGATCACCTATTTAGACGATCGGAGTTGAGCATATCGAGTAATTTGAAGATTCTTTGGCTTTGACGCAAAAGCATTCGTTGAAGATAAATATATATCTAGCTATCAAAGATTATCTCGAGAGAAGAAATGCAACATGCTAAATGGAATCATTGAACATTAGATCAGCATTGCCGGGTATGGCATTCTGGGGGCGAGGCCCACATTAGCATCAGTATCAGCATTGTCGGGTATGGCATTCTGGGGGGGAGGCCCCCATCGGCTCAGGTCAGTTTCTGCCAAGTAAGGCATTTTGGGGGCGAGGACCACATTACATCAAATCAGTTTAGTCCGGGAATGGACACGTCGAGAATGGCACGTCGGGAATGGCACTTCGAGAATGAAGATATAGTCTGGGAATGGACACGCCGAGAATGGTACGCCGGGAATGGCACTCCGAGAATGGAGATATAGTCCGAGAATGGACAAGTCTGGGAATAGACACGCCGAGAATGGCACGCCGGGAATGGCGCTCTGAGAATGGAGATATAGTCCGAGAATGGACGAGTCCGGAAATGGACACGCCGAGAATGGCACTCCGAGAATGGAGATATAGTCCGGGAATAGACACGCCGAGAATGGCACGTCGGGAATGGCGCTCCGAGAATGAAGATATAGTCCGGGAATGGACACGCCGAGAATGGCACGCCGGGAATGGCACTCCAAGAATGGAGAACGGTTCGAGAATGGACCATATCACATCAACGGTTCGAGAATGAACCACATCACAACAACGGTTCGGGAATGGACCAGGGGTCGAAGAGCCTCAACATCATATCAACCCAACACAGTAAGCAGACCATGTGGCAGCTAGAGAGCCAGGTAAGTAAAAATGCATTGCACGTACTTTGATAGGAATTGTCATTGTCATACTGCACAAGTCTCATCAAAGTGGGGGCGAGTGTAGGCATTGTATTTTTGCATATCAGCCCAATGATGAGTCTTGTATGGCGGCACTATCTCTTTAGTTGGGAAAGCCGCGAGAAACGGACGTTGGAAGGGTAAAAGTTGGAAAATGGCATTTTTGTTGGATTTAATCTCGTTGTTTGACTTCGGTTGCTTGTTGGACTTCCGTTTCAAAGCTTATCCTCGACCCAAAACGCCGTAAACCACTTACCAAACCCAAAATACCCAAGCCTACCGATGAACCAAAACCCACGCCCAGAGGAGCCTTATTCACGCCCATATTGTCTTTAATTAGGTAAATGCACATTAAACACATGCTTAAATCTTGTAAAATCCATTCCTAATTTGAAGAAATCTCATAGATCCTTTCCTAATCACAATTAAATCACAATACTAAATTAGGAGATCTATTCCTTATGAGACACCAATTAGAATAAATGTCACCATCAATGGAGATTCTATCCTATTTGAATAAGGAAAGCCTCCCCTCATTTGCCTATAAAAAGAACCCTTCACCACTCTTTTCTACCCTAGCACACATATCTCATATTCACCCCTAAGACATAAGTCTAAGCCTTCATTTGCACGCCCAAACACCTCTTTCAAGCCCTATTGCCGCATCCCCTAAGCCCCCTCACTTTCGTGAATCATCTTCCTCCACTCCCTCCATTCACGCCTAAGCCCTTACATACTCCCCTTACTTTTCCGCATTCTGCCCATCACAGCCCTCAAAACACGCCACAAACAACCCTTTTCATTGCCCAAAAATCTCCACAAACAGCCCCTACACATAGCCTCACTGCACACCTGAAACCGAGACCCAAAAATGCCCCTCACTGCCCACCAAACTGCCGCACATCACAGCCCCATTCTGCCCAATTTTTTACTGCGATTTTGACCTATAAAACAGTCCAGAAAACACCTAAAAACTGCACTAAAAAACTGCACAAAGTTCCCCATAAAACCCCTTAAAACCACAAGCCAATTAGCCTTCAAAATCACCCAAAACACTCCCCTAAATAACCAAAACAGTGACCTGAAACGTAGCAGTGAAAAAACAGTGAAAACGATCAAAAACAGCAGCCCGAACATCAAAACAACGAGGAAAGACATTGAGTAAACAAATCGGAAAAGTAGCGGATCATTCACCCTTCCAACGGACGTGTAACGCCTTTTCTTGAGACGACAAAAGAGGTTAGACCTGAGGGCACCTTTTACTTATCTTCTTTCATTTTATTTTATTTATTTTAAATATTATTGCATGAGAGTCGTTTGAGGCATGATGTGATTGTTGGATGAGTGGGATGTGTGTTTCCTTTTATGGTATATCAGATGGAAACCCGGACGTAAATTCCGTAGCCGATTCCGAATAGACGGTAGTGCGGTTTGTACTCGGGATACAACGCCACGTATCACTTAAGAGACACGTATTTCGTCTCATCCAAATTTGTATTTGAGCGCGTTATAGTTTGTAGGCTGTTTATTTATTATTTTAAGCATGATTTAATTTAGTTTTGTTATTTAATTTCAAAGCATAATTATGTTATTCTTTACGCATGTTATTTTGATTAGTTTACGTCTATGTTTGAATAATAATTCATTTATTCTGATTTAATGGTTCAATATGCTAATCGTGTGATATCTTGTTTGTCGTTCAAAAACTTACTTTCAAGCATGCAAACTTAGAATATGATTTATTTATCGAATGCATATTAGATCTAAATACCCTTGAGCATGATTATTGAGTAGACTCGGTTGATTCATTGCACCAATTATATCATCACAAGTGACATAAGTTAGGGACCATTCCGAACCCAACGGTTTGAGGTTTTCCCTTGCGAGTGAGGCCTTAAATCTTTGTCCCGGTTGACACCGGCTGGCGACTCCATTATTCTCCGATTTAATCCTCCACGGGCTACTCCGTACTCCAACTAGGCCATGAGCCTAGAACAGCATGCGTCGCCCAAGTTCTGTGTCCTACACATAAATTTCATGAAATATGTATGATAAAAGAAATCTAATGACCTAAAGCGTAAAAAGATAAGTCTGATATCAAAACTTAATGAATAAAACCAGTTTAAGAAAAGAGGTCCACTCACTATTTAGGAATCTGGCTGGAGCTATTCCGCTTTGTCGAAGAGGATTACAACTCCTACAATGGTTTGTAAATGATAATTTGGTTAGATTATAAATCACGAGTTGAGTTTCGAAACTAGGTTAAGCTTTCTCAATTCAGGTTCGTACTATTCGTTACTTAATACATCGCGCTTGGTATATGGCGCGATATATGCATTCAAACTGATATGTGACCCAAAAAGGTTATCTCAAACACGCTGGGATTAAAGTGAACTGATTAGAAATTATTTTGGTGAAATTTTCATCGTCGCGACGCAAATATTCCAGAATCGGCCCTGATTTACCTTCTACACATCGCGACGCGAAACCCTTGTTGTGTCGCATCGCGAACCTGATTCCCATGTTTTTACCTTTATTACCTCAAGCTTAAATCTTCCCAACTACATCCCCAAACTTCCATATCAATTTTTCTATTGCAAAAACCATTTCATTTAACTTCAAATAATATTCATCATACTACTAAAACCTCACTCAATATCATCTTATATCCATTCTATTGATCTTATACTAATTTTACGCAAAATTGAGAAAGTTAGGGTTTATCCCCAATTACCATTATTTTAACATAAAAATCATTTACTCATCATCACTACCAAGTCAATGAACTCACTATAATCATCAAAACTTAAAACTCCATAAATAACGATTTGGATCAAGTTACCTTACCTCATTTTCTTGATTTTTCTTCATTCTTCAAGGCTACACTACTTGTTCTTATTCCTTCTTCTTATTTCTTTCTTCTTCTTTCTTTTTCTCCTTTTTTTTTCTCTTATTCTCTTTCTTTCTTTCTTACTTTTCTTCTCACGGTTTTCTACTTCCATTTTGTTTCCAAAATATTGTGATTTGTAAATAGTTCACACTTTATATAGTGTGGTGCCTTAGATATTTGTAATTTTGTGGAAATGTGTAGAAAAATGTAGAAAGTTTGAGATTTCTTTATTTGACCATGAAATCACTATTCATCCGAATTGTATTTGCATTTTTGACTAGCTTCTGATCCGAATTTGTGAAAATGTTCAACGTGGAAGTTGTAGGCCTCGATCTCAACTTTCAGAAAATATAAAATTCATAAAAAATGGAGTTCATATGAAAAAGTTATGCCCCAAATACCACTGGCGGTCTAAAGGGGAACATCGTACAGTCTCGTCTCGGGACTTTGAAGGATTAACCAATCATCCCCAAAGTCATTCCATGAGTATATTTGAGTCATAACATAATTTATTTTATGTGCCTTTATCCCGTATGTAATAGTACAATCATACACAGTAGTAAAAACTACCGGTCGTTACAAATTCTCCCCCCTTAAATAGGATTCATCCTCGAATCCTTTTAAAACTTGGGATCTCAAACCAGGCCACCGGGTTCTCGACCTTTCTCTAGACCATCAGCTTTAATTGGATGTATACTCAAAACTATCTTGTTTCACCTGCTAGAACTCTTACTTTTCTGTAAACCATCTTATGTTTGCCTTAATCTTTCTACTATCTTGGCTTCCGTTTCGTACCTTGTGCTTCTTAAATTCTTGATTGAGAGGGGTCTCTTCATCATGTTCTTATAACTTCTGTTGGTTACCTTACACTACGGCCATGCTAAAGTTCTTATGATGCACCAAGGAGCCTCTATACTTTACATATTTCATTATACTCTGGTTATTCTAGCTCATTACCCGCATAAGTTATTAGTTCTAAATGATTCTAGGTTTTCGGTTTTTGTCCACTCCTTCTTTTTCTTGACTGTCGAAACTTCTTATATTAAATCCATAACAAGATATATTCTAAGAATCTCGTTACTAAGAACTCAATGCACTTTTACTTACTCTGTATAACTATTGGGCTAGGTTCTTCAACTTTACTTAAGGCTCTTTTATCTCTGTAGGTATTTACGCTTCTCTAACTGAGTTCTTTTACTTTGGCTCTAATTCAGAAATGTATATATACATCTATCTTTATAATAGGCTGATCACCAGTTCCTTGCTATAATTTTCTTACCTCTACTTATCTGTATAACTTAGAATCCTATAGTGCAAGGTATGACTCTTATATGCATTTTGTCCTTTATAGTTGTTCATCCAACAGGTTCATACTAAGTAGGTTGGGTTCTGGTAGCTTTGCTGGAAGCTGAACTATATACATTATGTTGGTTTTAGACAGCATTTCTTGCTATAAATGGGGACGTTGGCGATTCAGTTTTGACTATGATCCATTCTTTCCTAATACCTTTATTTTCACTGCTACTGTAAGTCTAGTTTCGGTGCTCCTCAGTGACTTGTTCTCTAAAGTCTAGTGCTGTCAAGGATCATCACCCAATATATACATACATAGACATACCTTGATGATTCACTCTATATGCTAATTACAACTCTGTTGTAACTTATATTCTCAATACATCTACCAAACCACCCATACCCGTGGCTTAGGCTATCCCAAGCCTGTAGTGGTTGTTCAACTAAGTTTGGGGCTGGGTACTTAATGTGCTTTACGTGAACTAACACGTAAGGAATCTTTGGTTATATTTTGATACTACGAAACTTTATACTTACAACTTTGTCTTTACTTACTAGGTATTCTTCTACTACCGTCACTGTACCTCCACAGCTTTACTTCTATTCTTTTTCCTTGGCATTCTTCATGTCTTCTGCTTATCTCATGCTATACTAAGAACTCCCGTGGTTTATGTCTCTAGTTTCTTATCCGAAGGATATCTTTTCCTTTCTCTATCCATTACTGTGTCTAACACTGGTTCCTTTGTATCCTAGTTAATACTTAACTACTACTTTCTTCTTGTACCATACCATCTGATCAATTTCTTTTCTAAATATTTGATCCAACACTGTCTCTTACCTTTATTCTGTTCTTGAACTATTTCTGAAGGTCTTTTATCCAGTTTTCCTCCATTATACTTTCACTCATTCCTAGGAATGACTTTAGGGAGCCATCATAATCTACCTCTGCTGTTGCTGTCTAACAAGGGTTGGGAGGGTGAGACCCTGTTCTGAGGCCTTTTTGGTTATGGTGATCTAGTTTCACATTCAACTTATTTATAAGTTTAGAACCTTCATGTATACAAGTCTGTTAATTTTCCTCACATTAGGGGTATGACTACTAAAATTTTCTTGTTGTCTCTTCCAACTTTACTTCCGATTACCTTCGACTATTGCATTCACTGCCCCTTCTGCGAAGTCCTTCTAAGGTCGTGCTTTCTAAGAACTTCCTCGTACTATCTCTGTACTTTTCCTATCTTATCTCTATTGTTTGGCTTTCTAAATTTATTACTTCCTCTCTCAGGGTACCACTTGTTGGACAATTATGACCCATAGCGTCACTATTTGTACAAATCATGGTGTTGTTGTACAAATTAACTATGTGACAATGAGATTGCACTCTTGTCATTTGTGATTAGATCACCAAGATGTATAAATGATAGGAGGTCCTTATGATTAGTTCCTGGATTGAGATGATATGAGACAGTATCAGTCCTCGAAGGATTAATCATTAAATATCCCTAGTCGTAGTATTATCGAGATTGGACATCGATAATGTGGAATAGACTAGTATTACACTTGTGCGATTTGTGAGAGCACAATAGCATAGTTCTTATATATATGGGTATTGGATACTCATGCAAGTGTAATAGGAGGTTATGTTTACAGATGGTACGGAAACAACTTCGCTCAGGATAGACCCCTCGGAATTCCATTGGTAGTATGACTACGTGTCTATGGAAGTCCGAAATCAGGGTAGGTGTATTTGGTCTTAACCTGAGACTTGCACTGCTAATACTTGCGACAATCAATATGCTTTGGTTTTGGTCGTCCAGGGCTTTAACAGGTTTGTGTACGCCTCTGCTGGGCAAATTTGAGAATCGTAGTGTATTGGGTGTGATGTCAAGATGGAAGTATCACTCCAGTCATAATGGAGATGATGTCACGTAGGATACGGTACTGGTGCTCTTAAGTACTGCAGTCATCGGGATGATATGACTAGGTCATGTTCATCAGATAATAGAGACTAGTTGCCAGACATCCGATATTGGATCGCTATACGCAATACTACGTATACTACACCTAACATAGATTATATATTCTAGTAAGAATATTTCTGGAGAATTGGGTAGGCATGGTGCTTTGCTAGAAGCCAACCATGTCTTGTAAATCGGTAAGCACGTGGTACGAGGTACACACGTATTCGGATAATCCGATAACCGTATTTACTGCCAACATATCCAGGGATCTCTTGGGTCTCTTCCCAAAGATTCACCGATGGCAGGTTATTTAATTAGAATTAATCTGGATTAATTAAGAGAGAAAATTAATCTGGGATTAATTATTAGAGAGAAAATTAATCTGGGATTAATTATAAGAGGGAAAATTAATCTGGGATTAATTATAAGAGAGAAAATTTATCTGGGATTAATTAATGTATTATTTAATCTGGGATTAAATATGTTCGGAAGAGATAGAACGCGATTAATTTGGAATTAATTGGTAGAATAAATTTAATAGTTAAATTTGATTTTTCTATTTAATTTATTCGTATGGGCTAAAATTAATATATCAGATATATTAAAATGAATTGGATATCATTATGAAATTAAAGTCAGACTTTATTAAGGACAAACGAATTAATTTAGAATTAATTCGCAAACGACGTTCGTAATATATTTGCGAGGCATCGTTATTTAATTGAATTAGATTTAATTATTTAGCGACGAAAGTTCGTTTAATCGGATCGATTAACGAACCGAGCCGCGACAAATGTTCGCAGAGACATTTGAATTTTGAATTCAAATATGGGGCCCACTTTAATGTGGTAGTTGGGAGGGTAGTTGGCATTTAAGCCAATACCACTCTCCAACCACTTGGTTTAGGTGAACCATTTTACCCCAACTACAGTGGTTTTGGTAAAAGGGTAAAACCTTTTAACAAAACCAAAAAGTCTTCTCTCTCTCTTCATCCAACACACTTGTAACACATTGGAAAAGGAAAACCCTAATATTCTCTACAATGGGCGTGAATGGCCTCACTCTCTACACTTTGATTTTGTTGCAAATTCAAAGGAGCTAGCACTTCGCAAATCAACTAAGGTGATAGGGAAACTTACTCAAAGCATGGAATCAACACAAAGCTTGGATCTTGGAGATCTCCTCCCAAAATTTTAAAAGCTCAAATCCGCTCAATGTAAGTAATTCCGCAACTTATATTGATTATATGAACATGTTTTCATGCTTATTAGATCCTTGGCATGTTCTAGGAACACTAACAATGGTATCAGAGCCAATTTTAAGCATGAAAATTTTAGGGTTCATGAGACTAAAATTTGGGGCTTTTGTGTTTTGAGCATGATTCCTTCAAATTGATGCTTTGAGCATGCTTATAATATGATAACTTAGAGTTATGCATGATTAGATTTGAAATAAATCAAACGAATCAAAAAAATTAAAAATCCTTATGCTTGGCCAAATCTTCATAGTGCAGTTTTTTGATTTTTTGTAACATGAAATATGTGTTTAAATGCATATTTAAATATTGATTGTTGGTTTGATTGGATTAGAATCAAAGTCAATAATGTTTATGTTAAAATCAAAGAGCATGTTGAGCATGAAATGATGAATTTAGGATTCAATTTGTGTTGAGCATGAAATGATGATTTTTGGCTTTAATTTGTGTTGAGCATGAATTATTGGATTAAGCAAGATTAATTAAGTTAATTGGTATTTTGGAAATATTGAGTTTAATTAATTAATTATGGCTAATACACTTTAATTAAAATAATTGTGATATTTGGAATATTATAATTATGTTAATAAGCCTTTAAATACCTATTGGGCTAAAAGTGTGTATTTGGGCTTAATGGGCTTGGTTTGACCAAGCTTGGTTTTGGACTTTTGGATTGGATCCAATTGGGCCCAAAACCAATTCCATAAAGTCCAAATACATCACTTGGCCCTTTAAAGAATTTAATTGGGCCTAAATTAATTTGTTGGCAATAGGTGATTCCTATTGAGCCCTGACATTTTGGGTTTGATCCATTATGGCCAAAGCCCATGCCTTAAGAATTAATTAAAAGCCCATTGGACTTTAATTGAAATGACATTGGATGTTATTGGGCCTTTGAGACCCATAAGATTGGATTTGGAATCCAAGTCTTTAAGGCTTATAAGTAAGTGTATACATTTAATTTAGAATTAAATTGGGATTAGTATTGAATACAAATTAATTGGATTTAAAGTTGTAGTTCAATATAATTCAAGAATACTTACTTTGAGTAGTTATTCTTAAACGAGTTTGACTCGCGCAAATCAAATCGTTGTTTGAACATTGGATGATCATTAATTCAAAGATTAATTAATTGGATTAGATTGATTGAATAACATGATTTGTATGAATACATGAATGTGTTGTATGAATAATATATATCGGATGGATATTAAAAGGGTAATTTTGGAAATTGTAATAAATTTAGAATTTATTAAATTGGACCTACGTGTCCAGCCTTTTATCTATTTACTCTGTGTAATTCTCTTCTCACCAATTCCCCTCAATTTAAATGAGGTTTCTTTATTGTATTTGTTATTGGGTAGAAGTTAGAATAGTTCTAGTCGGGGAGAGGAAATGAAGTGATTTGTTCTAGGAATAATTTGTGAGATATCCATCCGCATATCATTATTAATTTATTTATTTATCGCGCCTTATTATGCTTTTAGAATGCATGCTTAAGGGTGTATGATGAGACCTAATCAAAGATAATAAATTGGTTGCCAATTTGCACGTGAAAAACCCTCAAAAACATATTAAGCGTTTTTTCCTTCCGTTGAGTGAGTGATTCTTACTCAAGATCCAAAATTGGCATTGGTTTGTTGGCCAAAGTCAAGACCTTTGTCAATTGCGGATGTGTTTGAATCATGAGAGTTTTGTTCCATATCGGTGTCTTGTCCAAGTCGTGATTTTTTGGCCAAAGTCAAGATCACTTCTTGTCCATCGACATTGATTACGAAGCTTTCCATGTCAATGGGTCCCGCTTAACTGGAATCATTAAGCTTGTTGTGCCAAAGCCAAGGCTTAGTTGATTCAGAGGAAAAATGTTAGGGAAATATATTGGATATATTGGCATCTATAAAATATATGTTTCGGACTTGGATGTCCACCTACTGGATCTAGGAATTGGATTAGATCCAATTGATCTTAGAGATCTACCTAGTTAAGTATTATACAGTTTGTTGGCCAAAGTCAAGATTGTGTGTTATTTAACGGGATCCTAGCCCACTAGGAAACTAGGTTTACTGAGTACTCGACAGAGGGTTAGAGGCTCGCCGAAAAATAGTGGGAGGCAAGAATTGAATTTGCAATATTCGTTTAATAACTTGCCATAAGCGCTCATATCAAATATCTCGTCGAATAAATTAAAGTATTAGTTGGACTAATAGTTAATTGTTGTTTTAATTAAACAGTTGGACTGTATTCAAACTACTTCATTTATAGTTGATTATATAATTGGATTATAGTAATCAATATATTTGAATTTTACCCTTCATTTATAGTTGATTATATAATTGGATTATAGTAATCAATATATTTGAATATTACCGATCATTTATAGTTGACTATATAATTGGATTATAGTAATCAATATAAATTTGATTTTAACCAATAAAATTGTAATTATTTATATAGTTAGACTATATTAACCATTACATTATATTGTACCTGAAATCGTTGATTAAATAATTGGACTATTAGAATCAAGATTAAATTTGGAAGATTAGTGTTTAAAACATAATCCAAAAGAAAATGTGTTTAAACGACTTTAATTTTCAAAATTGGGAATAAAATTTAAGGATGGTCCTCGAAACTAATAAGCTACTTTATTTGATAAAATAACATATTAGGCCTAAGCCCAGAGTTAAGCAACTAGTAGAGCATGATCTTTGGAAGATTCATGTGATGATAACTTTAGTGCTTAATCAATTATACTTGTGAATAGGACTCGTTAATTTCCTAATCAGAACTAAGGATTAGATCCTTAAAGTATGATGAACAAATTGAAGGATCTTCATAGATCTATTCTTAGATCAAAAGTACTAAATTACAATTAATAACTCTTGGAGAGTTAATGGCCATTCTCAAGGAGACAAAGCCAAAGTTTGCAAGAAGACAAGTAGCGCAAGGCGCACCCTACTTCAATATTCTAGAAGACCAAGGCTTGGCCAAAGGCTTCTGAGTTGTAGAAAAGGGTATAGGCAAGATCATTATAATCTTCTATGAAGATAAAGGACATATCCCAAGATGTTTGCCTAAACTGTGGCAAACGGGGTCACTAAAGCGTGACTGCCGTAAAGACAAGGCAACATGAAGGAATTGAAGAAGGACGAAGACAGGCTCTGACTTCAAATATGTTGTCATAAATATTTTGTCATAAAATGTAATTATTAAAAATGGATTTGATACTAAAAGTGGTACATGAATATATGTACTAATGTGCAGAATCTACTTTGAGTAGGATACTGACTGCATATTGAGATTATCTACGGATTGGAAACGGGATGAAAGTCGCTGTTTTACCGTAGATACCTAAGTTTAGGAACTACCATTCGGGTATGTACTTAAATTAGGAAACTGTTATAATGTAACTAGTTTGACTAGAAACATTATCTCTATATTGTGTATGACTCGTTGCGAGTATGCCTTTATATTCTAGAACACTAAAGTGTTTCATTATATAAAGATGATATTGAGATAAACACATTAGATGTGAATAACAGTATTTATTTTTGAATATAAATAAATCTCAAACATATAACATGACCAATAAATAGCCTAAACTGATTTGATCAGAAAAACTTAATTATGGCATATAGTCTGGGACACAGTTAAACAAGACTCGTATATCTGCACTTTTGAAGAGTGGGTACTAGGACGGATTTGATTCCATTCAAATGATGTCTACGAATCTAGTTTATTAGGTAAAGTACCTAAAACACTATTTACTTGGTAAAAGTGTAAATGCCACAAATCTGTTAGTCCTAGTTCATAGTGAAGCAAGTGGGACCATGTCTAGCTAGGCTAGATGTGGATATGAATATTTCATGACCTATACGGATGTGGCATCGCGTTATGGTTATGTGTTTCTTTTGAAGACACAAATCGAAAACTTTTACAGTTTCGACACGAAATGGACAAACAGATCGGCTAAAGTAGTTATACCATCACGGTTAGCCCATGATGAAAATACTTAAGCAATAAGTTTCTCAAATTACTTGAAAGGGTATAATATTCTTTCAATGAGGACTCTCCTCTTGGAACACGTCAATTTGACGGTGTATCCGAACAGAGAAACCAAATTTTGTTGGACATGATAAGGTTAATCATGAGTCTCTATGAGCTACCTTTTCTTCAAAGGATAAGCATTAACAGTGCAATACTTATTTTGAATAAGGTTCCATGAAAGTCTGTTTGACAGATTTCATATTAGATATGAACAGGAAGAAAAAAAGTTTTCTCATTCCTGATGATTTGGGAATGCTGGGCATACGTTTAGATGATAACAAACAAGAACCCAAATTGGATAAGTGCCAATTATAGGTTATCATAGGGAAACCAAAGTATAATACTTATACAACTCAATTGAGAACAATGTAATTGTTGCTCACCATGTGGTTTTCCTAAGAGGAATACCGATATGCAGTGGTAAGTGGGAGGATAGTAAACCTCGATGAAAATCAGAGTAATACTATTCAAGGCACCAAGTCCGAAATGGAACACAAACAGTTCATCAAGGATGAAACTGTACCAGTAATCTTCTAATACACAAGAACCGCGTAGATCGGAGAAAGTCAGAAAATAACCTGGGGTGGGTTTCTGATCTCACCTCATAAAGATGTCTATCTTTTTGAGGTATACCAACTGACTACGTATGAGGTAGTGATACAAGGTTTCGACTCCCTATTATGGCAAAGTGCCATATGAATCCGAAATGGATTCCATGTATATCAATGTGTTTAGAATACTAGTTGATGTACCGCAAGGCATTGTGCCTACTGGTACTATATAAGTCTTCAAGGAAGACGTACATGGATGGCAACATACCAACGTACAAAGCTATGCTTGTAGCGGAAAGGTATCGTTATCAACATTGTGTTGATTACGATTCAACCTTTTAACTGTTGCCATGGTAAATCCATTTGGATAATGCTTGCTAAAGCTGCATGTTTCATTTATGAAATATGACAGTAGAACGTCAAGATCGCTTTCCTTAAGAGAACACCTTTTGGAGGATGTTTATAACATCCTGACGGTTTTGTCATACCAAAACTAACAAACAAGGTTTGCAGGTTATTCGATCCATGTTAGGATTGAAGCAAGCATTAGATTTTTGGAATTATCATTTTGATGTAATCATAATGGTATATGATTTAATTCAAAAATGAGAAATGATTCTTATGTATATAAGGAGGTTAGTGGGAGTACACTGACAGTAGCTGTCCTATAAATAATGATAATATGTCATTTCTTGGAAATGATATTCCCATATTACAATCGGTGAAAGTTTGGCTTTCATGAAAATTCTCCGTAGAATTCTTGAGAGAAACAACCTTTATTCTAGGAATAAAGATCTACTGGGATAGATTTGAAGTTGTTAACACTCTCTGAGAAATAGTACATTGAAAATGTATGCAACTTGGTGTCTTATATGCTTTAAGCATATGGATTCACAAACAGGTCAATCCAAGTGATGGTCACTGGATTGATATTAAGAACATCCGTTAGTATCTTAGAGAACATTAAGGATGATGTCTTAAACTATGGAGAAGTAGAACTTGAAGTGATTGGGATCACTGCTGCAAGTTTCCTAACTGATAAAAAAAAAAATAACGGTACTATACAGTTTGAATAACAGAATAGTGAGCTGGAAATCTTCCAAGCAAGAAACTGTTACCGAATAAACAATAAATGCGGGTTATTGCTGCGACTGAGGCAGTAATAAAAGCCATTTGGGTCGATAATAAAGAATTAATGGTCTCATCAAGGATCCAGATATATACTTCAACTATTCATCTGATTCGTTCGGATCATACATCGTGGCGATGTGATGATCGAATAAATCGCATCAGACAATAATCATGCAAATCCGCTGACGAAAGCCTTTACTCAGCAGTTTGAGCAAATCGTACACAGTTCGAGTGTATGACACTCGAGTGACTGGCTATAGGCCAAGTGGGAGATTGTTAGACAATTATGACCCATAGCGTCACTATTTGTACAGATCATGGTGTTGTTGTACAAATTAACTATGTGACAATGAGATTGCACTCTTGTCATTTGTGATTAGATCACCTAGATGTATAAATGATAGGAGGTCCTTATGATTAGTTCCTGGATTGAGATAATATGAGACAGTATCAGTCCTCGAAGGATTAATCATTAAATATCCCTAGTCGTAGTATTATCGAGATTGGACATCGATAATGCGGAATAGACTAGTATTACACTTGTGCGATTTGTGAGAGCACAATAGCATAGTTCTCATATATATGGGTATTGGATACTCATACAAGTGTAATAGGAGGTTGTGTTTACCGATGGTACGGAAACAACTTCGCTCTGGATAGACCCCTCGGAATTCCATTGGTAGTATGACTACGTGTCTATGGAAGTCCGAAATCAGGGTAGATGTATTTGGTCTTAACCTGAGACTTACACCGCTAATACTTGTGACAATCAATATGCTTTGGTTTTGGTCGTCTAGGGCTTTAACAGGTTCTGTGTACGCCTCTGCTGGGCATATTGAGAATCATAGTGTATTGGGTGTGATGTCAAGATGGAAGTATCACTCCAGTCATAGTGGAGATGATGTCACGTAGGATACGGTACTGGTGCTCTTAAGTACTGCAGTCATCGGGATGATATGACTAGGTCATGTTCATCCGATAATAGAGACTAGTTGCCAGACTTCCGACATGTGCTTCGTACGGGGCAGACACAATTCCAGCCCCAGGCCTAGCACGTGACGTCCGATACTGGATCGCAATACGCAATACTACGTATACTACGCCTGACATAGATTATATATTCCAGTAAGAATATTTCTGGAGAATTGGGTAGGCACGGTGCTTTGCTAGAAGCCAACCATGTCTTGTAAATCGGTAAGCATGTGGTACGAGGTACGCACGTATTCGGATAATTCGATATCCGTATTTACTGCCAACATATCCAGGGATCTCTTGGGTCACTTCCCAAAGATTCAACGATGACAGTTGATTTAATTAGAATTAATCTGGGATTAATTAAGAGAGAAAATTAATCTGAGATTAATTATAAGAGAGAAAATTAATCTGGGATTAATTAAGGTATTATTTAATATGGGATTAAATATGTTCGGAAGAGAGAGAACGCGATTAATTTGGAATTAATCGGTAGAATAAATTTAGTAGTTAAATTTGATTTTTCTATTTAATTTATTCGTATGGGCTAAAATTAATATATCAGATATATTAAAATGAATTGGATGTCATTACGAAATTAAAGTCGGACTTTAATACGGACGAAAGAATTAATTTAGAATTAATTCGCAAACGACGTTCGTAATATATTTGCGAGGCATTATTATTTAATTGAATTAGATTTAATTATTTAACGACGAAAGTTCATTTAATCGGATTAAACGGAACCGAGCCGCGGCAAATGTTCGTAGAGACATTTGAATTTTGAATTCAAATGTGGGGCCCATTTTAATGTGGTAGTTGGGAGGGTAGTTGGCATTTAAGCCAATACCACTCTCCAACCACTTGGTTTAGGTGAAACCATTTTACCCCAACTACATGGTTTTGGGTAAAAGGGTAAAACCTTTTAACAAAACCAAAAATGCTTCTCTCTCTCTTCATCCAACACACTTGTAACATATTTGAGAAAAGGAAAACCCTAATATTCTCTACAATGGGCGTGAATGGCCTCCCTCTCTACACTTTGATTTTGTTGCAAATTCAAAGGAGCTAGCACTTCACAAATCAACTAAGGTGATAGGGAAACTTACTCAAAGCATGGATTCAACACAAAGCTTGGATCTTGGAGATCTCCTCCCAAAATTTAAAAAGCTCAAATCCGCTCAATGTAAGTAATTCCGCAACTTATATTGATTATATGAACATGTTTTCATGCTTATTAGATCCTTGGCATGTTCTAGGAACACTAACACCACTATACTTTCTGTTATTCATCTTTAATAAGCTCACCATATGGTAAGTTTCTTTCTTATCTCAGTCCTTGAACTTCTTACATCTCTATTATCCTGAAAATTCTCTTTCAACTTATCTTTATTATATCAGACTTATCGAATTTGTTATCTAGCTTTCTCCCAATCTACCAAATCTGTCAATTGCTCTTCTTAACTATTCCTTCATTTTACTAGATTCTAAGTTGAGTAGGGCGTATATACGTTCTACATAAATTCACAATACGCATTCTGTTTAACACTTAAATGATGATAGTTAGATTAGATGATTGCCTACTTTTCTAGAATCAAGATTTCTTGAAAGGAAGGGCCATCATTTGCTCTGCATGAATTTGGTTGACGGTTCGAGAATGGACCACATCACAACAACGGTTCGGGAATGGACCAGGGGTCGAAGAGCCTCAACATCATATCAACCCAACACAGCAAGCAGACCATGTGGCAGCTGGCGAGCCAGGTAACTAAAAATCCATTGCACGTACTTTGATAGGAATTGTCATTGTCAAACTGCACAAGTCCCATCAAAGTGGGGGTGACTGTAGGCATTGTATTTTTGCATATCATCCCAATGACGAGTCTCGTATAGAGGCACTATCTCTTTAGCTGGGAAGCTGCGGGAAGCGGACGTTGGAAGGGTAAAAGTTGGAAAATGGCATTTTTGTTGGATTTAATCTCGTTGTTTGACTTTGGTTGCTTGTTGGACTTCTGTTTCAAAGCTTATCCTCGACCCAAAACCCCGTAAACCACTTACCAAACCCAAATACCCAAGCCTACTCATGAACCAAAACCCACGCCCAGAGGAGCCTTATTCACGCCCATATTGTCTTAATTAGGTAAATGTACATTAAACACATGCTTAAATCTTGTAAAATCCATTCCTAATTTGAAGAAATCTCATAGATCCCTTTCCTAATCACAATTCAATCACAATACTAAATTATGAGATCTATTCCTTATGAGACACCAATTAGAATAAATGTCACCATCAATGGAGATTCTATCCTATTTGAATAAGGAAAGCCTCCCTCATTTGCCTATAAAAGAAACCCTTCACCACTCTTTTCTACCCTAGCACACATATCTCATATTCACGCCTAAGACACAAGTCTAAGCCTTCATTTGCACGCCCAAAACACCTCTTTCAAGCCCTATTGCCGCATCCCCTAAGCCCCCTCACTATCGTGAATCATCTTCCTCCACTCCCTTCATTCACGCCTAAGCCCTTACATACTCCCCTTGCTTTTCCGCATTCTGCCCCATCACAGCCCTCAAAACACGCCATAAATACCCCTTTTCACTGCCATAAAATCTCCACAAACAGCCCCTACACATAGCCTCACTGCACACCTGAAACCGAGACCCAAAAATGCCCTTCACTGCCCACCAAACTGCCGCACATCACAGCCCCATTCTGCGCAATTTTTTGCTGCGATTTTGACCTATAAAACAGTCCAGAAAACACCTAAAAACTGCACAAAGTTCCCCATATTAAAACCGCAAGCCAATTAGCCTTCAAAATCACCAAAAATAGTCCCCTAAATAACCAAAACAGTGACCTGAAACGTAGCAGTGAAAAAACAGTGAAACCGATCAAAAACAGCAGCCCGAACATCAAAACAATAAGGAAAGACGTTGAGTAAACAAATCGAAAAAGTAGCAGATCATTCACCCTTCCAACGGACGTGTAACGCCCTTTCTTGAGACGAAAAAGAGGTTAGACCTGAGGGCACCTTTTACTTATCTTCTTTCATTTTATTTTATTTATTTTAAATATTATTGCATGAGAGTCATTTGAGGCATGATGTGATTGTTGGATGAGCAGGATGTGTGTTTCCTTTTGTGGTATATCAGATGGAAACCCGGACGTAAATTTCATAGCCGATTCCGAATAGATGGTAGTGCTGTTGTACTCGGGATACAACACCACGTATCACTTAAGAGACACGTATTTCGTCTCATCCAAATTTGTATTTGAGCACGTTATAGTTTGTAGGTTGTTTATTTATTGTTTTAAGCATGATTTAATTTAGTTTTGTTATTTAATTTCAAAGCATAATTATGTTATTCTTTACGCATGTTATTTCGATTAGTTTATGTTTATGTTTGAATAATATTCGTTTATTCTGATTTAATGGTTCAATATGCTAATCGTGTGTGATATCTTGTTTGTCGTTCAAAAACTTACTTTCAAGCATGCAAACTTAGAATATGATTTATTAGCAAATGCCTGTTAGATCTAAATACCCTTGAGCATGATTATTGAGTAGACTCGGTTGATTCATTGCACCAATATATCATCACAAGTGACATAAGTAAGGGACCATTCCAAATCCAACGATTTGAGGTCTTCCCTTACGAGGGGTGAGTGAGGCCTTAAATCTTTCCCTGTTCACACCAGGTGGCGACTCCATTATTCTCCGGTTTAGTCCTCCACGGGCTACTCCGTACTCCAACTAGGCCATGAGCCTAGAACAGCATGCGTCGCCCAAGTTCTGTGTCCTACACATAAATTTCATGAAATATGTATGATAAAAGAAATCTAACGACCTAAAGCGTAAAAAGATAAGTCTGATATCAAAACTTAATGAATAAAACCAGTTTAAGAAAAGAGGTCCACTCACTATTTAGGAATCTGGCTGGAGCTATTCCGCTTTGTCGAAGAGAATTGCAACTCCTACAATGGTTTATAAATGATAATTTGGTTAGATTATAAATCACGAGGTGAGTTTCGAAACTAGGTTAAACTTTCTCAATTCAGGTTCGTACTATTCGTTACTTAATACATCGCGCTTGGTATATGATGCAATATATGCATTCAAACTGATATGTGACCCAAAAAGGTTATCTCAAACACGCTGGGATTAAACTGAACTGATTAGAAATTATTTTGGTGAAATTTCATCGTCGCGACGTAAATATTCCAGAATCGGCCCTGATTTACCTTCTACACGTCGCGACGCGAAACCCTTGTTGTGTCGCATCGCGAACCTGATTCCCATGTTTTTGCCTTTATTTCCTCAAGCTTAAATCTTCCCAACTACATCCCCAAACTTCCATATCAATTTTTCTATTGCAAAAACCATTCATTTAACTTCAAATAATATTCATCATACTACTAATACCTCACTCAATATCATCTTATATCCATTCTATTGATCTTATACTAATTTTACGCAAAATTGAGAAAGTTAGGGTTTATCCCAATTACCATTATTTTAACACAAAAATCATTTACTCATCATCACTACCAAGTCAATGAACTCACTATAATCATCAAAACTTAAAACTCCAAAAATAACGATTTGGATCAAGTTACCTTACCTCATTTTCTAGATTTTTCTTCATTCTTCAAGGCTACACTACTTGTTCTTATTCCTTCTTCTTATTTCTTTCTTCTTCTTTCTTTTTCTTTTTTTTTTCTCTTATTCTCTTTCTTTCTTTCTTACTTTTCTTCTCACGGTTTTCTCCTTCCATTTTGTTTCCAAAATTTTGTGATTTGTAAAAAGTTCACACTTTATATAGTGGGGTGCCTTAGATATTTGTAATTTTGTGGAAATGTGTAGAAAAATGTAGAAAGTTTGAGATTTCTTTATTTGACCATGAAATCACTATTCATCCGAATTGTATTTGCATTTTTGACCAGCTTCTGATCCGAATTTGTGAAAATGTTCAACGTGGAAGTTGTAGGCCTCGATCTCAACTTTCGAAAAATATAAATTCATAAAAATTGGAGTTCATATGAAAAAGTTATGCCCCAAATACCACTGGCGGTCTAAAGAGGAACATCGTACAGTCTCGTCTCGGGACTTTGAGGATTAACCAAACATCCCCAAAGTCATTCCATGAGTATATTTGAGTCATAACATAATTTATTTTATGTGCCTTCATCCCGTATGTAATAGTACAATCATACACAGTAGTAAAAACTACCGGTCGTTACAAATTCACCCCCCTTAAATAGGATTCATCCTCGAATCCTTTTAAAACTTGGGATCTCACCCCAAGCCACCGGGTTCATGACCTTTCTCTAGACCATCAGCTTTAATGGATTTATACTCAAAACTATCTTGTTTCACCTGCTAGAACTCTTACTTTTCTGTAAACCATCTTATGTTTGCCTTAATCATTCTACTATCTTGGCTTCCGTTTCGTACCTTGTGCTTCTTAAATTCTTGATTGAGAGGGGTAACTTCTGTAGGTTACCTTACACTACGGCCATGCTAAAGTTCTTATGATGCACCAAGGATCCTCTATACTTTTACAATTTCATTATACTCTGGTTATTCTAGCTCATTACCCGCATAAGTTATCAGTTTTAAATGATTCTAGGTTTTCGTCGAAATTTCTTATATTAAATCCATAACAAGATATATTCTAAGAATCTCGTTACTAAGAACTCAATGCCCTTTTACTTTCTCTGTATAACTATTGGGCTAGGTTCTTCAACTTTACTTAAGGCTCTTTTATCTCTATAGGTATTTACGCTTCTCTAACTGAGTTCTTTTACTTTAGCTCTAATTCAGAAATGTATATATACATCTATCTATATAATAGGCTGATCACCAGTTCCTTGCTATAATTTTCTTACCTCTACTTATCTGTATAACTTAGAATCCTATAGTGCAAGGTCTGACTCTTATATGCCTTTTGTCTTTATAGTTGTTCATCCAACATGTTCATACTAAGTAGGTTGGGTTCTGGTAGCTTTGCTGGAAGCTGAACTGTATACATTATGTTGCTTAAACAACATTTCTTGCTATAAATGGGGACGTTGGCGATTCAGTTTTGACTATGATCCATTCTTTCCTTATACACTTATTTTCACTGCTACTGTAAGTCTAGTTTCGGTGCTCCTCAGTGACTTGTTCTCTAAAGTCTAGTGCTGTCAAGGATCATCACCCAAATATACATACATATGACATACCTTGATGATTCACTCTATATGCTAATTACATCTCTGTTGTAACTTATATTCTCAATACATCTACCAAACCACCCATACCCGTGGCTTAGGCTATCCCAAACCTGTAGTGGTTTGTTCAACTAAGTTTGGGGCTGGGTACTTAATGTGCTTTACGTGAACTAACACGTAAGGAGTCTTTGGTTGTATTTCGATACTACGAAACTTTATAGTTACAACTTTGTCTTTACTTACTAGGTATTCTTCTACTACCGTCACTGTACCTCCACAACTTTAATTCTATTCTTTTTCCTTGGCATTCTTCATGTCTTCTACTTGTCTCATGTTATACTAAGAACTCCCGTGGTTTATGTCTCTAGTTTCTTATCCGAAGGATATCTTTTCCGTTCTCTATCCATTACTGTGTCTAACACTGGTTCCTTTGTATCCTAGTTAATACTTAACTACTACTTTCTTCTTGTACCATACCATCTGATCAATTTCTTTCTAAATATTTGCTCCAACATTGTCTCTTACCTTTATTCTGTTCTTGAACTATTCTGAAGCTCTTTTGTCCAGTTTTCCTCCATTATACTTTCACTTATTCCAGGAATGTTTTTAGGGAGCCATCATAATCTACCTCTGCTGTTGCTGTCTAACAAGGGTTGGGAGGGTGGGACCCTGTCTGAGGCCTTTCTAGTTATGGTGATCTAGTTTCACATTCAACTTATTTATAAGCTTAGAACCGTCATGTATACAAGTCTGTTAATTTCCCTCACATTAGGGGTATGACTACTAAAATTTTCTAATTGTCTCTTCCAACTTTACTTCCGATTACCTTCGACTATTGCATTCACTGCCCCTTCTGCGAAGTCCTTCTAAGGTCGTACTTTCTAAGAACTTCCTCGTATTATCTCTGTACTTTTCCTATCTTATCTCTATTGTTTGGCATTCTAAATTTATTACTTCCTCTCTCAGGGTACCACTTGTTGGACAATTATGACCCATAACGTCACTATTTGTACAGATCATGGTGTTGTTGTACAAATTAACTATGTGACAATGAGATTGCACTCTTGTTATTTGTGATTAGATCACCTAGATGTATAAATGATAGGAGGTCCTTATGATTAGTTTCTGGATTGAGATGATATGAGACAGTATCAGTCCTCGAAGGATTAATCATTAAATATCCCTAGTCGTAGTATTATCGAGATTGGACATCGATAATGCAGAATAGACTAGTATTACACTTGTGTGATTTGTGAGAGCACAATAGCATAGTTCTCATATATATGGGTATTGGATACTCATGCAAGTGTAATAGGAGGTTGTGTTTACCGATGGTATGGAAAGAGATTCGCTCTGGATAGACCCCTCGGAATTCCATTGGTAGTATGACTACGTGCCTATGGAAGTCCGAAATCAGGGTTGGTGTATTTGGTCTTAACGTGAGACTTGTACCGCTAATACTTGCGACAATCAATATGCTTTGGTTTTGGTCATCCAGGGCTTTAACAGGTTCTGTGTACGCCTCTGCTGGGCATATTAAGAATCGTAGTGTATTGGGTGTGATGTCAAGACGGAAGTATCACTCCAGTCATAGTGGAGATGATGTCACGTAGGATACGGTACTGGTGCTCTTAAGTACTGCAGTCATCGGGATGATATGACTAGGTCATGTTCATCCGATAATAGAGACTAGTTGCCAGACATCCGACATGTGCTTCGTACGGGGCAGACACAAACTCCAGCCCTAGGCCTAGCACGTGACATCCGATACTGGATCACAATATACAATACTACGTATACTACGTCTGACATAGATTATATATTCCAGTAAGAATATTTCTGGAGAATTGGGTAGGCATGGTGCTTTGCTTGAAGCCAACTATGTCTTGTAAATCGGTAAGCACGTGGTACGAGGTACGCACGTATTCGGATAATCTAATAACTGTATTTACTGCCAACATATCCAGGGATCTCTTGGGTCGCTTTCCAAAGATTCACCGATGACAGTTGATTTAATTAGAATTAATCTGGGATTAATTAAGAGAGAAAATTGATCTGGGATTAATTATTAGAGAGAAAATTAATCTGGGATTAATTATAAGAGGGAAAATTAATCTGGGATTAATTATAAGAGAGAAAATTAATCTGGAATTAATTAAGGTATTATTTAATCTGGGATTAAATATGTTCGGAAGAGAGAGAATGTGATTAATTTGGAATTAATCGGTTAGAATAAATTTAATAGCTAAATTTGATTTTTCTATTTAATTTATTCGTATGGGCTAAAATTAATATATCCGATATATTAAAATGAATTGGATATCATTACGAAATAAATCGGACTTTAATACGGACAAACGAATTAATTCAGAATTAATTCGCAAACGACGTTCGTAATATATTTGTGAGGCATCGTTATTTAATTGAATTAGATTTAATTATTTAGCGACGAAAGTTTGTTTAATCGGATTAAATGGAACCGAGCCGCGGCAAATGTTCTTAGAGACATTTGAATTTTGAATTCAAATGTAAGGCCCACTTTAATGAGGTAGTTGGGAGGGTAGTTGGAATTTAAGCCAATACCACTCTCCCACCACTTGGTTTAGGTGAAACCTTTTACCCCAACTACATGGTTTTGGGTAAAAGGGTAAAACCTTTAACAAAACCAAAAAGGCTTCGCTCTCTCTTCATCCAACACACTTGTAACACCTTTGAGAAAAGAAAAACCCTAATATTCTCTACAATGGGCGTGAATGGTCTCCCTCTTTACACTTTGATTTTGTTGCAAATTCAAAGGAGCTAGCACTTCACAAATCAACTAAGGTGATATGGAAACTTACTCAAAGCATGGAATCAACACAAAGCTTGGATCATGGAGATCTCCTCCCAAAATTTTAAAAGCTCAAATCCGCTCAATGTAAGTAATTCTGCAACTTATATTGATTATATGAACATGTTTTCATGCTTATTAGATCATTGGCATGTTCTAGGAACACTAACACCACTATACTCTATTGTTATTCCTCTTTAATAAGCTCACCATGTTGTGTAAGTTTCTTTCTTATCTCAGTTCCTTGAACTTCTTACATCTCTATTCTCCTGAAAATTCTCTTTCAACCTCGAATATCCAGGACATCTCTTACTAAATCTCTAGTTCATGTACTACTTTTTATCGAGCCTTTCCTTTCTCATCTTAGCTCTATGAATTCCTTATATCTTTATTTCCCTTGAAACTCCCCCATCTTTGATTGCTTAAGGCATCTTCTTATTAAACCTTGGGTTCGAGTACTATAATTTATCTAATTTCTCTTCTTCATTACAATGGGTCTCTTTATAAATTACTCATTTTAATTCTAAGAGTTATCTCCCTAATTTCTCTGTATTTCTAAGTCTTTACCTTTTTCAGAGCTCATTAATTCATCGGTGGCTTCCAAACTTAACTTAACTTACTGTGAGATCGTACTATTCTATCTCATGCTTTTTATCTTTATTATATCAGACTTATCGATTTTATTATCCAGCTATCTCCCAATCTACCAAATCTGTCAATTGCCCTTCTTAACTATTCCTTCATTTTACTAGATTCTAAGTTGAGCATGGCGTATATACGTTCAACAGAAATTCATAGATACGCATTCTGTTTAACACTTAAACTTGATGATAGTTGGATTAGATGTTTGCCTACTTTTCTAGAATCAATATTTCTTGAAAGAGAGGGCCATCATTTGCTCTGCATGAATTTGGTTGACTACTCAACGTATTAAGGTCTCTTGTCCTTCATCAATTACTCTAGGGTCTTCAATTATCTTGTTGTCTCCAAACTATTAGACAGTTATGACCCATAGCGTCACTATTTGTACAGATCATGGTGTTGTTATATAAAATAACTATGTGACAAAAGAGATTGCTCTCTTATCATTTGTGATTAAATCACCAAGATATATAAATGATAGGAGGGCCTGCTGATTTATTCCTGGATTGAGAATGATATGAGACAGTATCAGTCTACGAAGGATAAATCATTAAATATCCCTAGTCAGAGTATTATCGAGATTGGACATCGATGAATGCGTAAAAGACTAGTATTACACTTGTGCGCGTTGTGAGGGCATAACGATATAGTTCTCATATATTTGGGTATATGATACTCATGCAAGTGTAATAGGAGGTTGTGTTTCACCGATGGTACGAGAAACAGCTTCGCTCTGGATAGACCCCCTCGGAATTCCATTGGTAGTATGACTATGTGTCTATGGAAGTCCGAAATCATGGTAGATGTATTTGGTCTTAACTTGAGACTTGCACCGCTAATACTTGCGACAATCAATATACTTTGATTTTGGTCGTCCAGGGCGTTAACAGGGTTCTGTGTATGACTCTGCTGGGTATATTGAGAATTGTAGTGTATTGGGTGTGATGTCAAGACGGAAGTGTCACTCTAGTCATATGGAGATGATGATCACGCAGGGATACAGAACTGGTTCTCTAAAGGGTTGCAACCATCGGGATAATATGACATGGTCATGATTATCCGATAATGGATAAAAATACGCAATACCACGTATACTACGCCTGATACAGATCTTATATTCCTATAAGGATATTTTTGGAGAATGGGTAGGCATAGCATTTTGATAGAAGCCAACCTTGTCTTGTAAATCGATAAAATGTAGTACTTATTACGTACGTGTTAGGATAGTCTGACGACCAAATTTACTACCAATATATCCAGGGATCTCATGGGTCGCTTCCCGAAGATTCACCGATGACGTATGACTCGCACTTTAATTAATCTGAGATTAATTGGTAGAGAGAGAGAAAATTAATCTGGGATTAATTACGGAGATATTTTATCTAGGATAAAATATCATTTAAAGAGAGATAACGATTAATTTGGAATTAATCGGTAAATTAATATATTCGATATATTAAACAAAATTGGATTTCGACGCGAAATTAAAATTAGATTTTAATTCGGACGAACGAGTTAATTTAGAATTAATTTGTTAGCGACGTGAATAGTAATTATGTTAGACATGATTATTTAATTAAATTAGATTTAATTACGTCGCAACGAAAAAATTCGTTAATTTGGAATTAGCGAACCCAAGCCCGAGATTATTTACGAGCGCATTCATAATTTGAATTCGAGTGCGGCATGCAAATCAAATCAAGCGTCAAATCATTAGTCGCATCAAGCGTCAAATCGCTAGTCACTTCAAGCGTCAAATCACTTATAACTTTGAGTGATGTGACTTGACAACTTGAGTGATATGACTTAATACTTGAGTGATGTGAGTGATGTGAGTTAGTGGAGTGGTTGGAAAGCTTTGATTAGTTTTTGTATTTGACTTTTGAAAGCCAAAAATATGGAAAATCATTTAATTATTTTTGGAAAATATATAAGTGTATTAGATACACTTTTCCAACACTTAACACACAACTCTCTCACCTCTCTTTCTTCTCCTCTTCACACGCCCATGGAGGGTATTTTCTTCACTGTTTTTGGCAGCCCACTGCCGAGAGTCAAGAAGAAAATGGGAAGCAAAAGTCGCGATTTTGTGCCAAAATCGGGAGTGCTAGCAAACTACGAAGTCATGCGAAGGTGATAGGGAAGTCCACCCATGAGCTTGGAATCATTTCACGAAGCTTGGAGCTTGGATTCTTGAAGATCCATGGCCGAAAATGATGTAGTCCAGCAGCTCACTGCCGAGAACACGGAGGAGGCAGAAAATAATTTTTGTTGTCTCCCGCGTCGCTCAACTGTTTGATGTGAGTATTCCGCAACTCTCTCATTGTATTCACACATGTGTTTCTTACTTTGTATTCTATTTTTGGGACCGTAGAACTCCAACAATGGTATAAGAGCGATTGAAAAGCATGAAATTGAATAGGGCTTAAAATTTGGGTAAAATGGATTTGAGCATGATTTAATGCAATTGGATGAATTAGTATGCTTAAATATGTTTTAATTGAAGATTGATTGGATCAGTTTGTTGAAAAATTATTTGGAATATTTTTCCCCAAATTTCTTGTGTTGGCCGAATGGTTGGGTGCCCTATATGTCTTGGAATTTTTGATTTTTGATCATTGGATGTGTTGGAAATCAATCGGGAATGTGGATTTAATGTTGATTTGGATTTAATCGGATTGACTTCGAATCGGATATAAAATACCCCACATGGCCGAGACATTATATGCATGTAATTGGGTTTGATTTTCATCAATGTGTTGGACATGTGATAATGATGATGAACATGATTAATTAGGCTAATCGATGTTTTAGAAATATTGATTTAGGTAGTTAATTATGTTATACACTTTAGAATTAATTAGATTATGAAATTGGACTTTTATGATTTAATTAATTGGGCTTAAATTGGATTTGGGCTTGAATGTTGTAATTGGGCTTTAATGGCTTAGTTGTACTAAGTTGGGTTTAGGCTAAATTGGTTGGATCCAATTGGGCCAAAACCACTTCCGTTAAGCCCGAATGCGACTAATGGACCCTTAACGTTAATTGGGCCTAATGGGCCTAAATTGGTTTCAAAGGCATATAAGGGTGATTCCTTTAATGGGCTTTAGTCTTTGGGTTTGACCCATGTTGACCAAAAGCCCATGCCTTAAGAAATTAATTGAAAGTCCATTGGACTTTAATTAAATTGACGTTGGACGTTAATCGGACTTTGAGACCCGTAATGATTAAATTTCGAATTTAAGTCGTAAAGGTTTATCAATAAAGTGTAGTATTTAATTTGGAATTAAATAGCGAATTACTATTAAATACAATTTGAATTGGATTTTATTATGTAGTTTAATTTAATTCGAGAATTCGTACTTTGAGTACTTATTCTCAAAACGAGTTTGACTCGCACAAAATCAAATCGTTGTTTGAACATTTGATGGTCATTAATTATCAGATTAATTAATTTGATTAGATTGATTGATAACATGCTTGTGTGAATACATGGTTGCGATGCATGAATAATGTATATCGGATGGATATTAGAAGGGTGAGGCAATTTTAGAAATTATTGTAATAAATTTGGAATTTATTAATTGGACCTGCGTGTCCAGCCTTATTACCTCCTTATTTTTTTATTCTCTTCTCACCTATTCCCCTCAATGTAAATGAGGTTTCTTTAGAAGTGTAGTGTAACGGGTAGAAGTAATACATGTAGCGGGAGAGAGAGTGAGAGAGTGAGAGAAAGTATTTGATCTAGGATCAATGTGTAAAGTATCCATCTGCATATCATTATTATTTTATTATACGCACTTTATTATGTGTTTAGAATGCATGTTTAAGGGTGTACGATGATGAGACCTTAACAAAGATAATAAATTGGTTGCCAATTTACGCGCGAAAAACCCTCATAAATATTAAGCGTTTTTCCTTCCATTGAGTGATTCTCACTCAAGATCCAAGACTGGCATTGGCTTGTTGGCCAAAGTCAAGGCATTTGTCCGTCGAGGATGTGTTTGAATCACGAGAGCTTTGTTCCATTCGGGTGTCTTGTCTAAATTGTGATTTGTTGGCCAAAGTCAAGACCATTTTACGAAGTTTTCCATGGTCAATGGCTCGCGCTTAACTGGGGTCACTAAGTTTGTTCTGCCAAAGCCAAGCTTAGTTGATTCAGAGGAAAAAGGTTAGGTAATAAATTAGATATATTGGCATATATAAGATATATGTTTCGGATTTGGATGTCCCCCTACCGGATCGAGGAATTAGATGAGATCCAATCGATCTTAGAGATCTACCTAGTTAATTATCATACAATTTATTGGCCAAAGTCAAGATTGTGTGATATTTAACGGGATCCTAGCCCACTAGGAAACACGGTTCCCGAGTACTCGACAGAGGGTTAGAGGCTCGCCGAAAATAGTGGGAGGCAAGTATTAAATTTCATTGTTGGATAATTACGACCCATAACATCACTATTTGTACAGAACATGGTGTTGTTGTACAAATTAATTATGTGACAAAGGAAATTGCTCTTTTATCAATTGTAATTGGATTACCGGGATATATAAATGATAAAAATCCATATAATTAATGAAGGCAAAAGAACCCAATCACACGCCTAAGAAACCAAATTCACGCCCATCACCCTTCCAAAATAACAAATCCACAGATTAAACACATGTTGAAATCAAATTAAATCACCTTCTCGGATTAAAAAATCAAATCAAATCCCATAAATCACATTCCTAATTAAATTAAATCACATGCCTAAACTAAAGCAATCCTCTTCATAATTAAAAAGATTTTTCCTTATGACACACTAATCAGAGATATCCCCATAATTACACAATATTCTTTCCCTTTTCGCATAAGGACAACCTCAAATCCTCTCATATAAAAAGGACCTTAAAACAAACCCTTGAGACCCCTAGCATTCGCGCCCTAGCCAAGCACTGACGCCCATAACCTAGCTCATTCACACCCATTCTCTCTCTCCCTAGACATTCACGCCCAAAGCACCCAGAAGCAACCCCATTTCCGTGAAACATAACACCAAAATAGCCCTCATATTGTCGTACAACCAACACCAAAACAGCCCCCATATTGCTGCACAACCAACACTAAAACAGCCCCTATATTGCCGCCCAAACAGCCCCCAAACAGCCCCCTATTCACCGTAAATTGCAGCCCTAAAACAGTATCTATTCACCACAAAACAGTCCCCAAATTGCACCCCTAAATCGCAAAAATTGCACTCTAAAACACCCCTTAAACCATAAAAAAAACTGCACTTTAAAATAGCCCTTCATCACCCAAAAAAACTACACTTTAAAACTGTCCCAAAATCACCAAAAACCGCAACAAAAACAGTAAAAACAACAGCAAAAATAGCAGCCCAAACAGCAATTTAATGAAGGGAAACAACGAACCAGTAAATCGGAAAAGTTACTGAGCAACAATCCTTCCGACAACCGCGTAACGCACTTCCAATTGACGACTTAAGAGGTTAGACCTGAGGGCACATTTTTATCTATTCTTGTTCTTTTCCTTATTATTTATTATTATTTATTCGCATGTGTATTTTTATTTCATGTATGTTGTGGCCATAGGATGAATGATTTTGTGATATCTCTCGTGGTATATCGGATGGAAAATCGAACGTGAATTTCGTAGCCGAATTCGAATAGATGGTAGTGTAGTCTACACTCGAGATATAAATCCATGTACCACTTGAGAAACGCATATAGTTCGTTCATCCAATCTTGCGTTTATTCGTTGTTTATTAGAAATAGTGTATATTTTTATGCATGATTAGGTTGTTTAACATATTTTTTTCAAGCATGATTTAGTTATTTCTTTCTCATTAGGAACTTAATTATGTCTCTTCTACGTTCATGTTTAGATTATTATTTATTTATATTGCCACGTTTATCGATTTAATGCATTTATGTGATTGCGTGCTTGCCGTTATGTCGACTTACTTTTATGCATGCAAATTTAGATATAAGTTTTATTTTTACGCATGCGAACTTAGGTATAGGTCTTACTTTCATGTATGCGAACTTAGACATAGGTTATTCTCGCGTATGTAGGTTGGGTAGACTTGGTTAGATTATTGCACAAATCTTTTCATTACAAGTGGCATAAGTAAGGGATAATTTCGAACCCAACGGTTTGAGGTCTTCCCTTGCGAGGGGTGAGTGCGGCCTTAAATCATTTTTCCAGTTCACACTAGGTGGCGACTTTATTATTCTATGGTTTAGTTCCTCATTGGCTATTCCGTACTCCCGACTAGGACGCGAGCCTAGAACAACGTCTCTGATTTCTGTGTCCTACAATTAGTACCGGATTAATAAAATATGAGACATTATTTATCCACGTAAGGTTTAATCATTAAATATCCCTAGTTGTAGTAATATCGAGATTGAACATCGATAATACGTAGTAGATTAGTATTACACATATGAGAGTTATGGAAGCATAACGACATATTTTTCGTATATTTAGGTATTGGATACTCATGCAAGTGTAATAAGAGATTATATTTACCGATGGTACGAAAACAGCTTCGCTTTGGATAGACCCTCAGAATCCCTTGGTAGTATGACTATATGTCTATGGGAGTCCGAATCAGGGTAGGTGTATTTGGTCTTAACCTGAGACCTGCATCGCTAATACTTACGACAATCAGTACGCTTTAGTTTTTGTCGTCCGGGGCTTTTAACAGGTTCTATGTACGTATCTTCTAGGTTTACTGAGAATTTTAGTGTATTGGGTGTGACGTCAAGATTGAAGTATCACTTCAGTCACATGGAGATGATGATCACATAGGAATATAAAACTAGTACTCTTAAATTTTGCAGCTATCGGGATAGTATGATGAGGTCATGATTATTCGATTATAGAGACTAGTTGCTAGTGACCCGATATATGCTTCGTAGGGGCAGACATAATTCCAGCCCCAGGCCTAGCATGTGACATCCGATACTGGATCGAAATACGCAATACATTATATACTACGCTTGATATAGATTATATATTCTTCGTTGAATATTTCTAGAGAATTGGGTAGGCACGTGTTGGCGTTGGTGTTCAGAGCGTTAATTCCTGGCTGTATTTCTTTATGAATACTTTTATAAAACGTTATTATTATGAATAATATATGTAGTTTCTATAATATAATGTATCTTTTAATATGGTAAAGACGTAATGACCTTAGAATGACTAGTTATAATACTGTTACAAAAGCGTCGCAACTAACATTGAGATGTATCATGATGTTGTCATTCTCAGACAGTTCATGGTCAAGGTTTACACTACTTGGTTAGTATAGTAAACCCGTTGAGACCGGTACATATTATATACTGGAATATATGATTCCAATGGTTTCTCAATGAACCATAAATCTTGGAGACTAGTATAGATGTGTAGGTGTTTATAGCGGATAAACATTGAACGACCCACCGAAGATTCTTAATGGATGTTACACCAATGTCAATAAGAATCTTATCGGGATGAGTAGCACTTGTGATTCTTAGACTTGAGATGCCACTGTGGGCACATGAGACATCTTCCACACTTAGATGGCAGTCACGTCACCGATCTATTAAGATAGACCTCCGCATGTTCGTTGGGTGTAGATAGATCCTCAGGGTGTCCTGTGTGTATCGAGATAGGATCAGTCAGTTCTGTGTATCAGAGCATAGGTAGTCCATATAATTAGCAATCAGATAAAAACCATAGGCCCGTGGTACAATTTAGAAGTTAGTTCTAAATATTCTTTTTTAGATTGCTAATAGAATAATCGACTAGATAATGTTGGATAATTATGACCCATAGCGTCACTATATACAGATCATGGTGTTGTTGTAAAAATTAACTATGTGACAAAGGAGATTGCACTCTTATCATTTGTGATTAGATCACCTAGATGTATAAATGATTAGAGGTCCCTATGATTAGTTCCTGGATTGAGATGATATGAGACAGTATCAGTCCATGAAGGATTAATCATTAAATATCCCTAGTCAGAGTATTATCGAGATTGGACATCGATTAATGCGTAAAAGACTAGTATTACATTTATGCTCGTTGTGAGGGCACAATAGCATAGTTCTCATATATTTGGGTATTGGATACTCATGCAAGTGTAATAAGAGGTTGTGTTTTACCGATGGTACGGAAAACATCTTCGCTCTGGATAGACCCCCTCGGAATTCCATTGGTCGTATGACTATGTGTCTATGGAAGTCCGAAATCACGGTAGGTGTATTTGGTCTTAACTTGAGACTTGCACCGCTAATACTTGCGACAATCAATATGCTTTGGTTTTGGTCGTGCATTAACATGTTCTGTGTACGCCTCTGCTGGGTATATTGAGAATCGTAGTGTGTTGGGTGTGATGTCAAGACATAAGTATCACTCCAGTCATAGTGGAGATGATGTCACGTAGGATAAGGTACTAGTACTCTTAAGTACTGTAGTCATTGGGATATTATGACTAGGTCATGTATATCCGATTATAGAGACAAGTTACCAGACATCCGATATGTGCTTCATACGGGGCAGACACAATTCCAGCCTCAGGCCTAGAACGTGGCACCCGATATTGGATCGGCATACACAATACTACGTATACTACGCCTGATATAGATCGCTTATTCCTATAAGCATGTTTCTGGAGAATTGGGTAGGCATGGCGCTTTGCTAGAAGTCAACCTTATCTTGTAAATCGGTAAAAAAGTAGTACTAGACACGTACATATTCGGATAGTCCGATAACCGTATTTACTGCCAACATATCTGGGGATCTCATGGGTCGCTTCCCAAAGATTCACCGATGACATATGACTCGCACTATATTAATCTAGGATTAATTAGATGAGAGAGAAAATTAATCTGGGATTAGTTAAGGAGATATTTTATCTAGGATAAAATATTATTTAAAGAGAGAGAATGATTAATTTAGAATTAATCGATAAATTAATATATTCGATATATAAACGAAATTGGATTTCGACGCGGGATTAAAATCAAATTTTAATTTGGCCGAATGAATTAATTTAGAATTAATTCGTTAGCGACGTGAATAGTAATTATCCTAGACATGATTATTAATTAAATTAGATTTAATTACGTCGCAATGGAAAATTTGTTAATTTGGGAATTAGCGGAACCCGAGCCCGGGATAGTTTGTGAGCGCATTCGCATTTCGAATTCGAGTGTGGCACGCAAGTCAAATCAAGTGTCAAATCACAAGTCACATCTAGTGTCACATGATTCGTCAATTAGTGATAGATGTCTTTCACTTTGAGTGATTGACACCAGTCACTATTCATGAGTGATGTGATTGACTTGATGTAAGTTGTTGATAAAGCTTTTTGAAAGCTTGAAAGACATTTACTATTATAATAATGGTATTTGACTTTTGATTTTTGGTATTAGATACAAAAAAAAAAACCAAACAAACCATTACACTTCTTCTCTCCTCTAAGTCACTCCCAATGGGCTTATTTTCTCTCCAAAAATTTCCTTAAATGCCGTGAACACAAGGAAGAAGGATTGTGATTTTTGTGGCAAAAATCACCAAGAGCTAGCACTCAAAGAGATATACGAAGGTGATAGGGAAACTCATCTGTGAGCTTGGAATCACATCACGAAAGCTTGGAGCTTGGAAGATGATCCATGGTCGAATTCTTTGAAGACCAAAACAGTCCACTGCTGAGCACTCTAGGAGGGAGCTTGAAATTTTTATTCTTCGTCGCATCGCTCAACCGCTCAATGTAAGTATTCTGTAACTTCCTTTGATGTATTCGCACTTGGTTATTATGCTTGAATCGATCATCGGGACCGTAGAAACTCCAACAATGGTATCAGAGCGAGTAAAAGCAAGAAACTTGAACTTAGGGTTAAAATTGGGTAAAATGTATTTGAGCATGATTTGATGAAATTGGATGTTTGAGTATGCTTAAATGATGTTTAATTGAAGATTGATTGGATCAATTTCATGAAAAATGGTTTGGAATAATTTTCCCTAAATCCATGGCTTTGCCGAATGGTACCCTTAAATGTGGTCTTGTATTTTTTTATTTTTTGATTCATTGGATGAGTTGAATCATGTTGGGAATATTGATTATGTTAGACAATTATGACCCATAGAGTCACTATTTGTAAAAGACATTGTGTTTTTGTACAAAATTAACTATGTAGTAATGAATTGTCTTTTACCGTTTCGTAAATTATTTACTTTGATATATAAATGGTAAAAGTCCATATGATAGCTCCGGATTGAGATGATATGAGACAGTATCAATCCATAAAGGTTTAAATCATTAAATATCCCTAGTCGTAGTAGTTTATCGAGACTAGACATCGATAATGCGGAATAGACTAGGTATTGCACTTGTGCGCGTTGTGAGGGCATAACGACATAGCTCTCATATGTTTAAGTATAGGATACTTATGCAAGTGCGATATGAGGTTGTGTTTTACCGATGGAAAACAGCTTCGCTCTGGATAGACCCCGCGGAATCCATTGGTAGTATGTATATGTGCTATGGGAGTCCGCTTCAGAGTAGGGTATGTATTGGTCTTAACCTGAGACTTGCATCGCTAGTACTTGCGACAATCGGTAAACTTTGGTTTTGGTCGTCCAGGGCTTTAATAGGTTCTGTGTATGCCTCTACTGGGTTTATTGAGAATCGTAGTTTACTAGATGTGATGTCAAGACGGAAGTATCACTTCAGACATATGGAGATGATGATCACGTAGGGATTCATAACTAGTTCTCTATTGTGTTGCAACCATCGGGATCATATGACAAGGTCACGATTAACCGATTCAAATAGACTAATTGCTTGATATCCGATATATAATTCGTACGGGGCAGACACTATTCCATCGCCAGGCCTTGCATGTGACTTCTGATACTGGATCGCAATACGCAATACTACGTATTCTACGCCTGACATAGATTGTATATTCGAGTAAGAATATAACTGGAGAATTGGGTAGGCACGGTGATTTGCTAGAAGCCGACCATGTCTTGTAAATCGGTTAACATATAGTACGAGGTACGCACTTAATGGATAGTCTGATAACCGGATTTACTGCCAATATATCCAGAGGTCTCTTGGGCCGCTTCCCAAAGATTCACCGATGACAGTTGATTTAAATTAGAATTAATCTGGGATTAATAAAAAGAGAGAAAATTAATCTGGGATTAATTGAGGTATTATTTAATCTGGGATTAAATGTGTTCGAAGAGAGAGAACGCGATTAATTTGGAATTAATCGATAAAATAAATTTAATAGTTAAATTTGATTTTTCTATTTAATTTATTGATATGGGCTAAAATTAATATATCGGATATATTAATTGGAGTTAGATTTCAACACGAAGTTAAAGTCAGACTTTAATACTTGTGAACTGATTAATTTAGAATTAATTCGTAAATGGCATTCGTAATAAATTTACGAGGCGTCGTCATTTAATTAAATTAGATTTAATTATTTAACGACAAGAATTCGTTTAATCAGATTAAATGGATCTGAGTCGCGGCAAACATTCGTAGAATCCATTCGAATTTTGAATTCAAATATGGGGCCTACTTTAAATGTGGTAGTTGGGGAGTGGTTGGCATTTATGCCATACCATCCACTTTCCAACCACCTTTAAAAGGGTAAATTTGTTTCTACCAAAACCATCTCTCTCTCTTTTGGTAACACAACACACACTTGAAACCCTAGACACACCAAGTTGGGCGTGAGCTTCCTCCCTCTCTTCACTTTGATTTTGTTGCAAACTCAAAGAAGCTAGCACTTCAAGGAATCAACAAAGGTGATAAGGAAACAACTCAAAATTGGAATCAACACAAAGATGGATCTTGGAGATCAAAAATAATTTTTTTTAAAAGCTCAAATCCATTCATTGTAAGTATATCCGCATCTTGTAATGATCTTTATAATGTTTTCATGCTTATTAGATCCTTGGCATGTTCTAGGAACAACTAACAATGGTATCATGAGCCAATTTTAAGCATGAAAAATTCTAGGGTTCTTGAGACTAAAATTGGGGCTTTTTTGTGTTTTGAACATGATTTTTTCAAATTGATGGTTTGAGCATGCTTAGGATATGATAACTTAGAGTTATGCATGATTAGATTTGAGACAAATCAAATGAATCAAAAATTAAAAATTCCTTAGTGTGGCCGAATTCACTGCAGTCCATTGCAGTTGGATTTTTTTTTTTTTTTACAACATTGGATGTGTTTAAAGCATGATATAAATGTTGATTGTTGGTTTGATTAGATTAGAATCAAAGTCAATAATGTTTATGTTAAATTCAAAGAGCATGTTGAGCATGAAAATGATATGTTTTGCTTCAATTTGTGTTGAGCATAACTTGATTAACCTAAGCATGATTAATTAGTTAATTAAGATGTTTTGGAAATATTAAGGTTAATTAATTAATCATGGCTAATACACTTTAATTATAATAATTAAAATATTTGGAATATTAAAATTATAATAATTGGCTTTTTAAAGTTTATTGGGCCAAAAGTGTGTAATTGGGCTTAATGGGCTTGGTTTGACTAAGTTTGGTTTTGGACTTTTGGATTGGATCTAATTGGGCCCAAAACCAATTCCATAAAGTCCAAATACATCACTTGCCCTTTAAAGAATTAATTGGGCCTAATGGGCCTAAATTGATTTGTTGGCAATATGGTGATTCCTATTGGGCCTTGGCATTTTGGTTTGATCCATTATGGTCAAAGCCCATGCCTTAAGAATCAATTAAAAGCCCATTGGACTTTAATTAAAATGACATTGGATGTTATTGGGCCTTTGAGACCCATCAAGATTGTATTTGGAATCCAAGTTTTTAAGGCAAATAAATAAGTGTAAATATTTAATTTGAAATTAAATTGGAATTAGTATTGAATACAAATAAATTGGATTTAAAGTTATAGTTCGATATAATTCAAGAATACGCACTTTAAGTATTTATTCTTAAATGAGTTGGACTCGCCCAAATCAAATTGTTGTTTGAACATTGGATGGTCATTAATCAAAGATTAATTAATTGGATTTGATTGATTGAATAACATGTTTTGTATGAATACATGAATGGGTTGTATTAATAATGTATATCAGATGGATATTAGAAGGGCGAGAGAGCAATTTTGGAAATTGTAATAAATTTAGAATTTATTAAATTGGACCTGCGTGTCCAGCCTTTTATCTCCTTATTCTTTGTATTTCTCTTCTCACCAATTCCCCTCAATATAAATGAGATTTCTTTATTGTATTATGTAATTGGGTAGGAGTTAGAATAGTTCTAGCCGGGGAGAGGAAAAGGAGCGATTTGTTCTAGGAAGAATCTGTTTAAATAGTCATCTGCATATCGTTATTAATTTACTTTTCGCGCCTTATGATGTTTTAGAAGCATGCTTTAGGGTGTACGATGAGACCTTAACAAAGATAATAAATTGATTGCCAATTTATGCGAAAAAACCCTCAAAATATATTAAGTGCTTTTCCTTCCGTTGAGTGATTCTTACTCAAGATCCAAAGTTGGCATTGATTTGTTGGCCAAAGTCAAGACCTTTGACAATTACGGATGTGTTCCATATCGGTGTCTTGTCCAAGTCGTGATTTGTTGGCCAAAGTCAAGATTACTTCTTGTCCATCGACATTGATTACGAAGTTTTCCATGTCAATGGGTCCCACTTAACTGGAATCATTAAGCTTGTTATGCCAAAGCCAAGGCTTATTTGATTCAATGAAAAGGTTAGGAAAATATATTAGATATATTGTATATATATTTCGGACTTGGATGTCCACCTACCGGATCTAGGGATTGGATGAGATCCAATTGATCTTTGAGATCTACCTAGTTAAATATCATACAGCTTGTTGACCAAAGTCAAAGTTGTGTGTTATTTAACGGGATGCTAGCCCACTAGGAAATTGGGTTTCCCGAGTACTCGACAGAGGGTTAGAGGCTCGCCGAAAAATAATGGGAGGCTAGTATTGAATTTGTAATTTCATTCAGATACTAACCTTTACTCGCTTTCAAAATATTTCGTAAATTATTTTTTTAGTTGGACTAATACAATGTTATTTTTCTTGTAACAGTTAGATTGTACCTAAATATCGTTGACTGGATAGTTGGACTATCATAGTCAAGATGACTGGAAAGGGAAATGTCTGAGACATTATCATGGGCGAAAATGTCTTTAAGGGCACGAACTTTGCCGATTTGGAAATGAATCTAAGGATAGTCCTTGGAGCCGAGAGGCTGTTATACACCATACAGACACCTCTTGGGCCTAAGCCCAAACCTAATCAGTCACTTGAGCTGGAGCTTTGGAAGACTCACATCGATAATTGCGATACTGCTCAGTCTATTATGCTTTCTTCCATGACTCAGCATTTCGTCGATAGAACAGGGGCTTGGATCCATATAACATGTTGGCGAGGTTGCATGATCTTCACCGATCTAACCGAAGGTCGCAGAAATATGAGTTAGTGAAGAAGCTCCTCCGTTCACCTATGTCAGAAGGCATGTCTGTTGAGTCCCATGTGGCACAGATGATTGCTGACATAGATGAGCTGGCTGAGATGGGGATAGTCTTCGAGGCTGAGATTACCATAGATATGATCTTGCAATCTCTCCCCGACACTTGGAGACAGTTCATCATAAACTATAATTTGATGAACACTGATGATACTCTTGGAGACTTGTTTTCAGTTCTCAAGGAAGGTGAGAAGGAGCTGCTTAGGGGCAATAAGCGCGAGGCGCACTTTGCTTCGACATCTCAAACACCGAGGGCTGGGCCCAAGGCGACTGGAGGTGTGAAGAAGAAGAAGCATAAAAGAAAGGGTAAGGCCAAATCGTCAAAGGCTGCTGGGAAGCCTAAGGACAAATCTCAGGATGTTTGCCTCCAGTGCGGAAATCGAGGTCACTGGAAATGTGACTGCTGCGAGTACAAGGCGCTCTAGAAGGAGATTAAAGCGAGCAAGGCACCGACTTCATGTATGTTTGTTATTGAAATAAACATGACTACATCTAGTTTTAAAAATTGGATTTTTGATTCTGGTTATGGTACTCACATATGTACTGATGTGCAGGATCTGCAAATTAGCAGGAGACTGACCTCAGGGGAGATTGATCTACGTGTCGTAAATGGGGCACCAGTTGTCGTTTTGGCCGTTGGTACTTTTGTTTTAGAACTGCCCTCGGGACATGTACTTGAACTTAATGACTGTTATTATGTACCTAGTTTGACTAGGAATATTATTTCTGTATCTATGTTAACCCAATGTCGGTATACTTTTGTATTCAGGAACACTGGGTGTTTTATGTATAAAAATGATGTAGAAATTTCACTGCTGTTGCAAATAATGGTCTTTATATTTTGAATATAAATCAATATCAAACATATATATAACAAACAAAAGACTCAAAACGAGTAACAAAGATGAAACTTATATGTGGCACTGTCGTCTGGGACACATAAACAAGACTCGCATATCCACACTTTCGAATAGTGGGTACTTGGACGGATTTGATCCAAATTCATATGACGTCTGCGAATCTTACTTATTAGGTAAAATGCATAAATCACCTTTTAGCGGTAAGGGTGAACGCGCCACCGAACTGTTAGCCCTCGTTCATAGTGACGTATGTGGGCCCATGTCCAGCCAGGCTAGAGGTGGATATGAATACTTCGTAACCTTTACGGTGTTGGTCTCTAATTTTTGGTAGGTCCCAAGATCAATAAATTCAAGCACAAAATCGCATGAATACATCAAGGAATAATGGCGGAATACATACTCACATTGATGGGTTTTGATGCAACTAAAAATACAAGCCTTCCAGACCTCTCCAAGGTCGGCAATGGCTTCTCCAAGACATGTAATGGCTCGGTTTTGATGCTCCTTGAAGTCCAAGATTCGGCCATGGGTGGACACCATTGAAGCTCCAAGCTTCAAGCTTTCCATGCTCATAAACTCACTTCTCTCTATCACCTTGTAATAACCCATGGTGTGTGCTAGCACTTTTCTTTCTTCTCCATTTTAATTGATCAAACCAAAATGATGAAGAAAATGGTCTCCAAACCGTGAGAGAGATGAAGAATTTTTTGGCTCCAAAACTTGTAAAACCGTGAAGCCACTTCAAAGAGGGAGAGAGAAACCGAATTTCCAAGCCTTAGGAGAGAGAAGGAAATGTTTCATTTATATATTAATTTTTTCAAAAAACAACAAATAAATCAAACAAATCCATTTACCAAAAGTCAAAAAGAAAAAAGTGCTTTTCAATCATATCACATCACTATTCAATCAAGTCACTTTAATAAAGTGACGACATGTCATGTCACATCACATCACTCAAAGTGACAAGTGATTTGACAATTGATGCGATTAGCGATTTGACGCTTGATGTGACTTGCGTGCCGCGCTCGAATTCGAAATGCGAATGCGCTCGCAATCACTCTGGGCTCGGGTTCGCAAATTCCAAATTAACGAATTTTCCATCGCGTCGTAATTAAATGATTACGCCTAGCGAAATCACTATTCACGTCGCTACGAATTAATTCTAAATTAATTCGTTCGCCCGAATTAAAATCCAATTTTAATTCCGCGTCGAAATCCAATTTCATATAATATATCGGATATATTATTTTATCGATTATTCCAAATTAATCGTTCTCTCTCTTTTATTAATATTTTATCCTAGATAAAATATCTCCGTAATTAATCCCAGATTAATTTTCTCTCTCATCGAATTAATCCCAGATTAATTTTCTCTCTCTCATAATTAATCCCAGATTATTAAAGTGCGAGTCATACATCATCGGTGAATCTTTGGGAACCGACCCATGAGATCTCCGGATATGTTGGCAGTAAATTCGGTCGTCGGACTATCCGAACACGTAAGTACCTCGTATTACGTTTATACCGATTTACAAGACAAGGTTGGCTTCTAGCAAAGCGCCATGCCTACCCAATTCTCCAGAAATATCCTTACAGGAATATATTATCTATATCAAGCGTAGTATACCGTAGTATTGCGTATTTCTGTCCAGTATCGGATGATCACGTGCTAGGCCTGGGGCTGGAATTGTGTCTGCCCCGTACGAAGCACATATCGGATGTCTGGTAACTAGTCTCTATAATCAGATAAACATGACCTAGTCATAATATCCCGATAGCTCGAGCATTTAAGAGAACGAGTTTCCGTATCCTACGTGACCGTCATCTCCACTATGACTGGAGTGATACTTCCGTCTTGACATCACACCCAACACACTACGATTCTCAATATACCCAGTATCGGCGTAACAGAACCGGTTAAAGCCCTGGACGACCTCAACTAAAGTACATTGATTGTCGCAGTGTTAGCGGTGCAAGTCTCAGGTTAAGACCAAATACCCTACCTACCCTGATTGCAGACTCCCATAGACACATAGTCATACTACCAATGGGATTCCGCGGGGTCAATCCAGAGCGAAGCTGTTTCCCGTACCATCGGTGAAACACAACCTCCTATTACACTTGCATGAGTATCCTATACCCAAATATATGAGAACTATGCCGTTGTGCCCTCACAAACGCGCACAAGTGTAATACTAGTCTTTTACGTATTTATCGATGTCCAATCTCGATAATACTCTGACTAGGGATATTTAATGATTTATCCTTCGTGGACTGATACTGTCTCATATCATTCTCGTCCAGGAACAAATCATAGGGACCTCTCATCATTTATACATCTAGATGATCTAATCACAAATGATAAGAGTGCAATCTCATTTATTTCATAGTTAATTTGTACAACAACACCGTGATCTGTACAAATAGTGACGCTATGGGTCATAATTGTCCAACAATCTCCCACTTGGCCTATAGCCAGTCACTCGAGTGTCTGACACCCGAACTATGTACGGTTGGCTCAAACCGCTGAGAAAAGCTTTCGTCAGCGGATTTGCATGATTATCATCTTGATGCGATTTATTCGATCATCACATCGCCATGATGTATGATCCGAACGAATCAGATGAATATGTAAGTATGTATCTGGATCGTTGATGAGACCATTAATTCTTTAGCCTGTGCTGATGCCTAGCTCAGCTGCTAACAGAACTATATCTAATCTAATTAGATATGTATCGACCCAAATGACTTCTATTGCTGCCTTAGCTGCTGCAATTAACCCGCATTTGTTGTTTATTCGGTAACAGTATCTTGCTTGGAAGATTTCCAGCTCACTGCACCGTTATTCTAACTGTATAGTACCGTTTGCGACTTTTAGTCGTCTTTATCGGTTATAGAAAACTTGCTACAGTGATCCCAGTCACTTCAAGTTCTCATTCTCCATAGACTAAGACAGCATCCTTAGTTCTCTAAGATACTAACGGATGTTCCTAACATCAATCCAGTGACTATCACTCGGATTGTCCTGTTTGTGAATCCATATGCTCAAAGCGTATGATACACCAGGTCTTGTACATTTTTCAATGTACGGTTCCACGGAGAGTATTTCGAAAACCAAGCTTTCGCCGACATTTATTTTATGGGAATATCATTTCCAAGAAATGACATATTATCATTATTTTATAGGCCCTCTTATTTACACTAGAATCATTTTCGTTTTGAATTAAATCATACACCATTATGATTACATCAAAAAGATAATTCCAAGAACTCATGCTCGCATCAGCAAGCATTATCCAAATGGATTTACCGTGGCAATAGGTAAAAGGTTGAATCGTAATCAACACAATGTCGATAACGATACCTTTCGGTTAAAAGCCTAGCTTTATACGTTGGTATGTTGCCATCCATGTACGTCTTCCTTGAAGACTTATATAGTACCAGTAGGCACAATGCCTTGTGGTACATCAACTAGTATCCAAACTGGTTGATATACATGGAATCCATTTCGGATTATATGCACTTTGCCATAATAGGGAGTCGATACCTAGTATCACTTCCTTATACGTAGCCAGTTGGTATTCCTCAATAAGATAGACATCTTTATGAGATGAGATCAGAAACCCATACCCCAGGTTGTTTTCTGACTCTCTCCGATCTACGCGGTTCTTGTGTATTCGAAGATTAATGGTATAGTTTCATCCTTGATGAACTATTTATGTTCCATTATGATTCGATGCCTTGAACAGTATTACTCCGATTTTCATCGAGTTATTATCTCTATCCTCCCACTTACCACTGCATATCAGTATTCCTCTTAGAAAACCGCATGGTGAGCAACAATCTAATTGTTCTCATGTGAGGTATATAAGTACAATACTTATGGTATCCCTAGGATGACCTACAATTGGCACTTATCTATTTGGGTTTTAGTTTGGTATCATCCAAACATATGCCAAGCATACCCAAATGTCAGGAATGAGAAACCCAGTTTCTTTCCCGTTCATATCTAATATGATATCTGTCAAACAGATTATTATGGAACCTTATTCAAAATAAGTTCTTGCACTGTTTAAAGTTTATCCGTTGAAGGAAATGGTAGCTCAGAGCGACTCGTGATTAACCTTATTATGTCTAACAAAATTCGGTTAATCCTGTTCGGACGACACACCGTCAAAATGACGTGTTCCGGGAGGAGTCCTCATTGAAAGAATACTATACTCTTTCAAGTATACGAGAAACTTACTGCTTAAGTATTTTCATTACGGTTTTACCGTGACGGTTTAATACTTTAGCTGATCTGTTTGTCTATTTCGTGTCGAAACTGTGAAAGTTTCCGATTTGTGTTTTAAAAGAAACACATAACCATAACGCGATGCCACATCCGTACAGGTCACGAAATATTCATATCCACCTCTAGCCTAGCTAGACATGGGTCCACTTGCTTCACTATGAACTAGGGCTAACAGATCAGTGGCATTTACACTTTTACCAAGTAAATAGTGCTATAGGCACTTTGCCCAATAAACTAGATTCGTAGACTTTATTTGAATGGAATCAAATTAGTCCTAGTACCCACTCTTCGAAAGTGTGGATATACGAGTCTTGTTTGATTGTGTCCCAGACAACAATGCCACAATTAGTTTCTTAACTGATCAAATCAGTTTGAGCTATTTATTTGTCATGTTATATATTTGAGATATTATTTATATTCAAAATATAAATGCTGTTATTCACATCTAATGTGTTTATCTCAATATCATCTTTATATAATAAAACACTTTAGTGTTCTAGAATATAAAGGTACACCCGCAGCGGGTTATACGCGATATAGAGATAATGTTTCTAGTCAAACTAGTTACATTTTAACAGTTTCCTAATTTAAGTACACACCGAAGGCAGTTCCTAAACTTAGGTATCTACGGTTAAAACAGCGACTATCGTCCCGTTTTCAATTCGCAGATGAATCTCGTCTGAAGTCAGTATTCTGCTTAAAGCAGATTCTGCACAACAGTACATATTTATGTATCACACTAAGTATTTAAAATCCAATTTCAATACTAGTTGTGAACATAATTATGACAAACATATTTGAAGTAAGAGCCTTGCTCGTCTTCAATTCCTTCTTAGGATATATCCTTTTATCTTCCCAAAAGATTATAATGATTTTGCCTTTGCCAATTTCAACATTCCAGTAGCCTTTGGCCAAGCCTCGGGTTTCTAGAATATCGAAGTAAGGTGCCTTGCACAACTTGCCTAATTGCAAAGTTTGACTTTGTCTCCATTGAGAATAGTCATTAATTCTCCAAGATTATTTATTGCATTTTAGTACTTTCTAAAATCAAAGTATAATGGATTAAATAACTACTAAGTTATCATTACATGAATATTCCAAATATCATATTCCACTTATTTGCTTAACTCCGGGCTTTAGGCATAATTCATTATTTTATCAAATAAAATAACTTATTAATTTCCAAGACCATCTTGAAATTATTCCCAATTTGAAAATTAAAGTCGTTTAAATACATTTTCACCCAGGATTATGTTTTAAACACTAATCTTTCATTTTATCTTGATTCTAATAGTCCAACTATTTAATCAACGATTTGTGGTACTATTGATTATAATGATTATAATAGTCCAACTATATAATCAAATATAATTTAAATTAATTAACCTCAATTACATTGATTACTATAATCCAATTATAAAATCAACTGTAAACTGAAATTAATTAATTCAAATATTGATTAATATAATCCAATTATATAATCAACTATAATACAGTCCAACTGTAAATTAAAACAACAATTTTAAATATTAGTCCAACTAACATTTAATCTAACGACGAAATAATTTGAATGAGCGCGTATGGCGAGTAATTGAACGAGTATTGCTAATTCAATTCTTGCCTCCCACTATTTTTCGGCGAGCCTCTAACCCTCTGTCGAGTACTCGGGAAACCGTGTTTCCTAGTGGGCTAGGATCCCGTTAAATATCACACAATCTTGACTTTGGCCAACAAATTGTATGATAATTAACTAGGTAGATCTCTAAGATCAATTGGATCCAATCCAATTCCTAGATCCGGTAGGAGGACGTCCAAGTCCGAAACATATATCTTATATATGCCAATACATCCAATGTATTACCTAACCTTTTTCCTCTGAATCAACTAAGCCTTGGCTTTGGCACAACAAGCTAATGATCCCAGTTAAGCGGAACCCATTGACCATGGAAAGCTTCGTAATCAATGTCGATGGACAAGAAGTGGTCTTGACTTTGGCCAACAAACCACAACTTGGACAAGACACTGATATGGAACAAAGCCTTCGTGATTCAAACACATCTTCGACAGACAAAGGCCTTGACTTTGGACAAACCAATGCCATCTTAGATCTTGAGTAAGAATCACTCAATGGAAGGAAAGACGCTTAATATTATTTGAGGATTTTTCGCGTGCAAATTGGCAACCAATTTATTATCTTTGTTAAGGTCTCATCATCATACACCCTTAAACATGCATTCTAAACACATAATAAAGCGCATATGAAATAAAATAATAATGATATGCGGATGGATAATTTACATTGATCCTAGATAAAATCTCTCATTTTCTCTCTCCAAAGCTAGCACATGTATTTACTTCTATCCGTTACACTACACTTCTAAAGAAACCTCATTTACATTGAGGGGAATAGGTGAGAAGAGAATACAAAGAATATAGAGGTGATAAGGCTGGACACGCAGGTCCAATTAATAAATCAAATTTATTACAATTTCCAAAATTGTCCCACCCGACTAATATCCATCCGATATACATTATTCACGCATCGCAACCATGTATTCATACAAGCATGTTATCAATCAATCTAATCCAATTAATTAATCTGATAATTAGTGATCATCCAATGTTCAAACAACGATTTGATTTTTGCTCGAGTCAAACTCGTTTTGCGAATAAGTACTCAAAGTACGAATTCTCGAATTAAATTAAACTACATAATAAATCCAATTTAATACGCATTTAATTCTAATTCACTATTTAATTCCAAATTAAATATTACACTTTTATTAACGAACCTTCTACGATTTAAATTCCAAATTCAATCGTTATGGGTCTCAAAGCCCAATTAACGTCCAACGTTTATTTAATTAAAGTCCAATGGGCTTTTAATTAATTTCTTAAGGCGTGGACTTTTGGTCAACTCGGGTCAAACCGATAACCAAGTCCAATCCGGGAGTTACCCCATAAGCCTTTAAATTAATTTTGGCCCATTAGGCCCAATTAAATAATTAAGGTCCATTAAGTCATAATTGGACTTTATGGATGCGGTTTTGGGCCTAATTGGATCCAACCAATTTTGCCTAAACCCAACTTTGTACAACAAAGCCCAAAAGCCCAATTACAACTTATAAGGCCCAATTTCCAAAAACAAGCCCAATTAATTAACTTATAAAATTCCAAATTTCATAATTAATTAACCTAAGTGTCATACATAATTAACCACCTAATTAATATTTCTAAAACATCAATTAGCATACTTAATCATGCATTTCTACATCAAATAGTGTCCAACACAATTTATCAAAATCAAACCCATTTTACATGCTTTAAAGTCTCTCGGTAATTTGGGGATTTTACGTCCGATTCGAATTCAATCTAATTAATTTCACAATCGACATTAAATCATATTCTCGAATGATTTCCAACACACCCAATGTTCAAAAATCAAAAAATTCCAAGACTTTATGGGTTATATGTATTCAGCCAACATAAGCAATTTGGGGAAAATTGTTCCAAACTAATTTTCATCAAATTGATCCAATCAATCCTCAATTAAACATACTTTAAGCATTCTAAATCATCCAATTTCATCAAACATGCTCCAAATCAAGTTTACCCAAATTTGTCAATTTTGGCCAACACTTTATTTGGGGAAAAATGGATCCAACCAAATTCCATGAAATTGAACATACACAACTTCAATTCATCAATATATAAGCATACTTAATCAATCAATTTAACCAAATCATGCTTCAATTGATTTTACCCAATTTGTCATGCCCAAATTTGAGGAAAAATGGATCCAACCAAATTTCATGAAATTGATCATGCACAACATCAATTCAACCTCATTCAAGCATACTATATCAAACAATTTAACCAATTGATGCTCAAATTGAGTTTACCCAATTTTAACCCTAACTTTTTCATGCTTGAACTTAGCTCATATACCATTGTTGGTTTCTAATTTAGGTCCCAAGATCAACAAATTCAAGCACAAACGCATGAATACATCAAGGAATAATGGCGGAATACATACTCACATTGATGGGTTTTGATGCAACAAAAATAAAACCTTCAAGCCCTCTCCAAAGGTCGGCAATGGCTTCTCCAAGACATGTAATGGCTCGGTTTTGATGCTCCTTGAAGGTCCAAGATTCGGCCATGGGTGGACACCATTGAAGCTCCAAGCTTCAAGCTTTCCATGCTCACAAACTCACTTCCCTATCACCTTGTAATGACCCATGGTGTGTGCTAGCACTTTTCTTTCTTCTCCATTTTTATTGATCAAACCAAAAAATGATGAAGAAAATGGTCTCCAAACCGTGAGAGATGAAGAATTTTGGCTCCAAAACTTGTAAAACCGTGAAGCCCTTCCAATGGAGAGAAAGAACCGAATTCCAAGCCTTAGGAGAGAGAAGGAAAAGTTTCATTTTATATTTATTTTATTTTCCAAAACAAAACAAATAAATCAAATCAAATCCATTAACCAAAAGTTAAAAAGTAAAAGTGTTTTTTCAATCATATCACATCACTATTCACATCAAGTCACTTTAATAAAGTGACAACATGTCATGTCACATCACATCACTCAAAGTGACAAGTGATTTGACAATTGATGTGACTAGCGATTTGACGCTTGATGTGACTTGCGTGCCGCGCTCGAATTCGAAATGCGAACGCTCTCGCAATCACTCTCGGGCTCGGGTTCGCTAAATTCCAAATTAACGAATTTTCCGTCCGTCGTAATTAAATGATTACGCCTAGCGAAATCACTATTCACGTCGCTAACGAATTAATTCTAAATTAATTCGTTCGCCCGAATTAAAATCCAATTTTAATTCCGCGTCGAAATTCAATTTCATATAATATATCGGATATATTATTTTATCGATTAATTCCAAATTAATCGTTCTCTCTCTTTTATTAATATTTTATCCTAGATAAAATATCTCCGTAATTAATCCCAGATTAATTTTCTCTCTCATCAAATTAATCCCAGATTAATTTTCTCTCTCTACTAATTAATCCCAGATTAATTAAAGTGCGAGTCATACATCATCGGTGAATCTTTGGGAACCGACCCATGAGATCTCCGGATATGTTGGCAGTAAATTCGACGACCGTCGGACTATCCGAACACGTAAGTACCTCGTATTACGTTTATACCGATTTACAAGACAAGGTTGGCTTCTAGCAAAGCGCCATGCCTACCCAATTCTCCAGAAATATCCTTACAGGAATATATGATCTATATCAAGCGTAGTATACGCGTAGTATTGCGTATTTCTGTCCAGTATCGGATGATCACGTGCTAGGCCTGGGGCTGGAATTGTGTCTGCCCCGTACGAAGCACATATCATGTCTGGTAACTAGTCTCTATAATCGGATAAACATGACCTAGTCATAATATCCCGATAGCTTGAGCATTTAAGAGAACGAGTTTTCGTATCCTACGTGACCGTCATCTCCACTTTGACTGGAGTGATACTTCCATCTCGACATTACACCCAACACACTACTATTCTCAATATACCCAGTATCGGCGTACACAGAACCGGTTAAAGCCCTGGATGACCTCAACTAAAGTACATTGATTGTCGCAAGTGTTAGCGGTGCAAGTCTCAGGTTAAGACCAAATACACCTACCCTGATTGCAGACTCCCATAGACACATAGTCATACTACCAATGGGATTCCGCGGGGTCAATCCAGGGAGAAGCTGTTTCCCGTACCATCGGTGAAACACAACCTCCTATTACACTTGCATGAATATCCTATACCCAAATATATGAGAACTATGTCGTTGTGCCCTCACAAATGCGCACAAGTGTAATACTAGTCTTTTACGTATTTATCGATGTCCAATCTCGATAATACTCTGACTAGGGATATTTAATGATTTATCCTTTATGGACTGATACTGTCTCATATCATTCTCGGTCCAGGAACAAATCATAGGGACCTCTCATCATTTATACATCTAGGTGATCTAATCACAAATGATAAGAGTGCAATCTTCTTTATTACATAGTTAATTTGTACAACAACACCGTGATCTGTACAAATAGTGACGCTATGGGTCATAATTGTCCAACATACGGATGATGCATCGCGTTATGATTATGTGTATATTATGGACACCAGTCGGAAAACTTTTGAGAAATTAAGAGTTTCGACACGATGTTGAAGAAAGACCGCAAGAGTATAAAGACATTACGGTCGGACCATGGTTGCGATCTTGAGCAATGAGTTTTCTAGATTACTTGAAAGAAATGGTATTCTTTCATAGGACTCCTCCTGAACACCGCAATTAAATGGTGTATCCGAACGGAGAAACCACATTATTGGCATGGTAAGGTCTATGATGAGTCGCACTGAACTACCTATTTCCTTTTGGGGATATGCATTAAACAGTGCAATTCTTATTTTGAATAAGGTTCCGTCAAGTCTGTACAACAGACTCCGTATGAGATATGGACGGAAAGAAACCAGGTTTTCATTCCTGAAGATTTGGGGATGTTGGCATACGTCAAACGTTTGGAAGGTACCAAACTTGAGCCCAATCGGATAAATGCCTATTCATAGGATATCCTAGGGAAACCAAAAGATATTAGTTCTATATCACCCCACGGAGAACAAAATATTTGTGCTCTCTACATGCGGTTTTCCTTGAGAAGGAATTCCTAAATGCAGTGGTTAGTGGGAGGAAAGTAGAACTCGATGAAAATCAGAGTGATACTATTCCCGGTCTATGGCATAGAATCCTCAACGGAACAAGAACAGTCCATCATCCTGGATGAGACTGTACCACAATCTTCTATTACACAAGGACCGTGTAGGTCGGAGAGAATCAGGAACAACCTGAGAGGTATGGGTTTCTGATCTCACCTCATGTAGATATTAATCTCATTGAGGATAACGAACCGGCTACGTATGAGGAAGCGATACAAGATATCGATTCCGCTTTATGGCCAGAGGCCATAAAGTCCGAAATGGATTCCATGTACACCAATCAAGTTTGGACACTGGTTGATGCACCAGAGGGCGTAAAGCCTATTGGATGTAAATGGGTCTTCAAGAAGAAGACCGACATGGATGGCAACGTACAAACGTACAAAGCTAGGCTTGTAGAGAAGGAGTATCGTCAACGACATGGTGTCGATTATGACGAAACTTTCTCACCCGTTGCCATGATTAATTCCATTCGGATAATGCTTGCTATTGCTGCATATTTCAATTACGAGATATGGCAGATGGACTTTAAAACCACTTTCCTTAATGGAAACCTTTTGGAGGATGTTTATATGCAACAGCCTGACGGTTTTATCGTGCCTAGACTTGCAAACAAGGTTTGTAAGTTAAATCGGTCCATTTATGGACTGAAGCAAGCATCGCGGTCATAGAACCAACGTTTTGATGAGATCATAAAAGAATATGATTTCATTCAAAACAAAGATGATCCTTGTGTATATTAGAAGGTTAGTGGGAGAGCACTGACTTTTATTGTCCTTTATGTTGATGATGTATTGCTTATGGGCAATGACATTCCCATGTTAACATCGGTGAAAGCTTAGATTTCATTAAAATTCTCCATGAAAGATCTGGGAGAAACAGCCTATATTCTAGGAATAAAGATCTACCGGGATTGATCTAGAAAGCTGCTTGGACTCTCCCAGAGCACGTACATTGACAAAGTGTTGAAAAGATTCAACATGGATCAGTCTAAGATGGGACTGTTACTAATGTCATATGGCATCACTCTATCTAAGGACATGTGTCCTAAAACTCAGGATGAGAGAAACAGCATGAGTCGGATACCGTTCACCTCGGCAGTCTGATCGATCATGTATGCCATGATATATACGCGACCTGATGGCTTATATGCTTTAAGCATGTGTAGTCGCTATCAGGCCGATCCAGGTGATGGTCACTTGATGGCGGTTAAGAACATCCTTAAATATCTTAGACGAACTAAGGATGTTTTCTTAATTTATAGAGATGGAGAACTTGAGGTAACTGGGTATAACGATGCAAGTTTCCAAACCCATAAAGACGACTCTAAGTCGCAATCTGGGTACATATTTTGTTTGAACAACGGAGCAGTAAGCTGGAAATCTTCCAAGCAAGAGACTGTTGCCGATTCAACAACAGAAGCGGAGTATATTGCTACAACTGAAGCAACAAAAGAGGTAGTTTGGATCCGTAAATTCCTAATTGGATTAGGAGTAGTCCCGTTAGCAGCTGAGCCAATTCCATTATTTTGTGACAATAACGGGGCTATAGCGCAGGCTAAGGAACCGCGGTCTCATCAATGATCCAAGCATGTCTTCGACGTTTCTATCTGATTAATGAGATCATACATCGTGGCGATGTGAAGATCGAGAAGGTCGCATCAGATGACAACATTGCAGATCCGCTGACGAAAGCTATTTCACAGCAAAAGTTTGAGAAACATTTACATAGTTCAGGTGTTAGATGCTTGAGTGACTAGCTATAGGCCAAGTGGGAGATTGTTAGACAATTATGACCCATTACGTCACTGTTTGTAAAAGACATGTGTTTTTGTACAAAATTAACTATATAGTAATGAAATTATCTTTTACCGTTTCGTAAATTATTTACTTTGATATATTAATGGTAAAAGTCTATATGATTAGTTCCGGATTGAGATGATATGAGACAGTATCAATCCATAAAGGTTTAATTATTATATATCCCTAGTCGTAGTATTATCGAGACTGGACATCGATAATGCGGAATAGACTAGTATTGCACTTGTGCGCGTTGTGAGGGCATAACGACATAGTTCTCATATGTTTAAGTATAGGATACTTATGCAAGTGCGATAGGAGGTTGTGTTTTTATCGATGGTACGGAAAGCAGCTTCGCTCTGGATAGACCCCGTGGAATCCCATTGGTAGTATGTGTATGTGTCTATGGGAGTCCGCTTCAGGGTAGGTGTATTTGGTCTTAACCTGAGACTTGCATCGCTAGTACTTGCGACAAACGGTAAACTTTGGTTTTGGTCGTCCAGGGCTTTAACAGGTTCTGTGTATGCCTCTACTGGGTTTATTGAGAATCTTAGTTTACTGGATGTGATGTCAAGACAGAAGTATCACTTCAGACATATGGAGATGATGATCATGCAGGGATTCATAACTAGTTCTCTATTGTGTTGCAACCACCGGGGTAATATGACAAGGTCATGATTAACCGGTTCAAAGAGACTAGTTACTTGATATCCGGTATATGCTTCGTATGGGGCAGACATTATTCCAGCCCCAGGCCTTGCATGTGACATCTGATACTGGATCGCAATACGCAATACTACGTATGCTACGCCTGACATAGATTGTATATTCCAGTAAGAATATATCTGGAGAATTGGGTAGGCACGGTGCTTTGCTAGAAGCCAACCATGTCTTGTACATCAGTTAACACATAGTACGAGGTACGTACTTAATCGGATAGTCCGATAACCGGATTTACCGATGAAAGTTGATTTAAATTAGAATTAATCTAGGGTTAATTAAGAGAGAGAAAATTAATATGGGATTAATTGAGGTATTATTTAATCTGGGATTAAATGTGTTCGGAAGAGAGAGAACGCGATTAATTTGGAATTAATCGATAAAATAAATTTAATAGTTAAATTTGATATTTCTATTTAATTTATTGATATGGGCTAAAATTAATATATCGGATATATTAATTGGAGTTAGATTTCAACAAGAAATGAAAGTCGGACTTTAATACTTGTGAAAGGATTTATTGGGTTTGAAAAACCCTACTATTGCCGAGACTTGAAGCATGTAAAATGGGTTTGATTTTTGATAAATTGTGTTGGACACTTATTGTTGATAAAGAGCATGATTAGTTGTGTAAATTGATGATTTGGAAATGTTGATTTATGTAATTAATTATGCTATACACTTTAGGTTAATTAGATTATGAAATTGGAATTTTGTGATTTAATTAATTGGGCCAATTTTAGAAATTGGGCTTGAAAGTTGTAATTGGGCTTTAATGGGCTAGATTGTACCAAGAATGGTTTAGGCAAATTGGTTGGATCCAATTGGGCCCAAAATCGTTTCCATAAAGTCCAAATGCAACTATTGGGCCTTTAAAGTTTAATTGGGCCTAATGGGCCGATATTGATTTCTAGGCTTATGGGGTAATTCCTTGATTGGGTTTTGGTTGCCGAAGCCCACGCCTTAAGAAATTAATTAAAACCCCATTAGACTTTAATTAGATGACATTGGATGTTAATCGGGCTTTGAGACCCGTAACGATTAAATTTGGAATTTAAGTCATAAAGGTTCGTTAATAAAGTGTAGTATTTGATTTGGAATTAAATAAGTGAATTAGTATTAAATACAAGTTAATTAGATTTAATGTTGTAGTTTAATTTAATTCGAGAATTCATACTTTGAGTACTTATTCGCAAAACGAGTTTGACTCGCGCAAAATCAAATCGTTGTCTGAATATTGGATGGTCATTAATTATCAAATTAATTAATTTGATTAGATTGATTGATAACATGCTTGTGTGAATATATGGTTGCGATGCATGAATAATGTATATCGAATGGATATTAGATGGGTGGGGCAATTTTGAAAATTGTTGTAATAATTTAAAATTTATTAAATTAGACCTGCGTGTCTAGCCTATTACTTCATTACTCTTTGCATTTCTCTTCTCACCTATTCCCCTCAATGTAAAAGAGGTTTCTTTAGAAGTGTAGTGTAACGGGTAGAAGTAAATACTTGTGCTAGCGGGAGAGAGGAAATGGAGAGATTTGATCTAGAATCAATGTGTTTGAGTATCCATCCGCATATCGTTATTATTTATTTATACGCGCTTTATTATGTATTTAGAATGCATGTTTAAGGGTGTATGATGATGAGACCTTAACAAAGATAATAAATTGGTTGCCAATTTGCACGCGAAAAACCTTCACATAATATTAAGCTTTTTTCCTTCAATTGAGTGATTCTTACTCAAGATCCAAGACTGCCATTGGTTTGTTGGCCAAAGTCAAGACCTTTGTCCGTCGAGGATGTGTTTGAATCACGAGAGCTTTGTTCCATATTGGTGTCTTGTCCAAGCAGTGATTTGTTGGCCAAAGTCAAGATCACTTCTTGTCCATCAACATTGATTACGAAGCTTTCCATGGTCAATGGGTTCCACTTAACTGGGATCATTAAGTTTGTTGTGTCAAAGCCAAGGCTTAATTGATTCAAAGGAAAAAGGTAGGGAATATATTGGATATTTTGGCATATATAAGATATATGTTTCGGACTTGGATGTCCACCTACTGGATCTAGGAATTGGATGAGATCCAATTGATCTAAGAGATCTACCTCGTTAAGTATCATAAAATTTGTTGGCCAAAGTCAAGATTGTGTGATATTTAACGGGATCCTAGCCCACTGGGAAACACGGTTTCCCGAGTACTCGACTGAGGATTAGAGGCTCGCCGAAAAAATAGTGGGAGGCAAGAATTAAATTTGTAATATTCATTTAGATACTTGCCATACTCGCTCATATCAATCATTCGTCAAATAAATTAAATGTTAGTTGGACTAATATTTAAATTGTTGTTTTAAAACAGTTGGACTGTATTCAAACTATTTCAATTAATAGTTGATTTTATAATGGATTATAGTAATCAATATAATTGAAGTTTACAAATTAAAAGTATAGTTGATTAATATAGTTGGACTATAATAATCATTATATTAAATAGTACCTGAAATCATTGATTAAATAGTTAGACTATTAGAATCAAGATAAAATTGAAAGATTAGTGTTTAAAACATAATCCTAGGGAAATGTGTTTAAATGACTTTATTTTTCCGATTGGGAAAAGAACCTTAGAATAGTCATAAGTACTAAGAAGTTACTTTATTTGATAAAATAACCTCTTGGGCCTAAGCCTGGAGTTAAGAAAATAGTAGAGCATGATCTTTGGAAGATTCATGTAATGATAACTTTAGTGCTTAATCCATTATGCTTGCCAAATAGACTCCTTAATTTCTTAATCAGAACTAAGGATTAGATCCTTAAAGTATGATAATGAAATTAAAGGATCTTCATAAATCTATTCTTAGATCTTAGAAGTACTAAATTGCAATTAATAACTCTTGCAGAGTTAATGGCTATTCTCAAGGAGATAAATCCAAAGTTTGCAATAAGGCGCACCTTACTTCGATATTCCAGAAACCCAAGGCTTGGCCAAAGGCTTCTAGAATGTAGAAAAGGGCAAAGGCAAAATCATTATTATCTTCTAAGAAGATAAAGGACATATCCCAAGATGTCTGCTTAAATTGTGGAAAACGGGGTCACTGAAGCATAAATGTCGTATGCACAAGGCAGACATGAAGGAATAGAAGGCAGGGCAAGGCTCTGACTTCAAGTATGTTTGTCATAAATATGTTCACTATTAGTATTAAGATTGGATTTTAAATACTAAATAGTGGTACATAAATATATGTACTGATGTGCAGAATCTGCTATGAGCACTATACTGACTTCAGATGAGATAAATCTACGAATCAGAAACGAGACGAAAGTCGCTGTTTTAAACCGTAGATACCTAAGTTTAGGAACTACCCTTAGGGTGTGTACTTAAATTAGGAAACTGTTATAATGTACCTAGTTTGACTAGAAACATTATCTCTATATCGAGTATAACTTGTTGCGAGTGTACCTTTATATTCTAGAACACTAAAGTATTTTATTTTATAAAGATGATATTGAGATAAATGTAGGGAAATCTCTAAGTCCCGAGGATCGATTAAAGCAATGAAAAATGTATGAATACATCGAAGAAGTTGCGGAATACTTGCATCGATCGGTTGAGCGACGCGAGTGACAACAAAATATTATTTTCTGCCCTCCTCCAAGTTCGGGAGTGAGCTACAATGGTGTCCTCCATTTTCGATTTTGTTCCAAGCTCCAAGTTTTCGTGATGTGATCCCAAGCTCACAGGTGGGTTTCACTATCACCTTCGCAAGACCCTTTTGTGTGCTAGCACATGATGATTTTGCCACAAAATCATCATCTTGTTCCTCCTCCATTCTCGGCAGTGAGTTGAGAAAATAGAAAGAAAACAGCCCACTTTGGGCGTGTAAGGAGAGAAGAGAAGAAGTGAGAGAGAGATGAATGGTTGGTGAGATTTGTGTATCTAATACACATATTCAATTTCAAAAAATTAAATTACCAATTTTCTCTTTCAAAAGTCAAGCATAAAGTTTGCCAACTACCACCATCCATGACTATTCACATTCATCAAGTTGTCAAGTCACATCACTCAAAGTGACAAGTTGTCAAGTCACATCACTCAAAGTGACAAGTTGTCAAGTCACATCACTCAAAGTGACAAGTGATTTGACGCTTGAAGTGACTAGCGATTTGACGCTTGATGTGAGTAATGATTTGACGCTTGATTTGACTTGCGTGTCGCACTCGAATTCGAAATGTGAATGTGCTCGCAAATAATCCCGGGCTCGGGTTCGCTAATTCCAAATTAACAAATTTTCCGTTACGTCATAATTAAATCTAATTTAATTAAATAATCATGTCAAGTATAATTACTATTCACGTCGTTAACGAATTAATTCTAAATTAACTCATTCGCCCGAATTAAAATCCAATTTTAATTCAGCATCGAAATCCAATTTCGTTTAATATATCGAATATATTAATTTATCGATTAATTCCAAATTAATCGTTCTCTCTCTTTAAATGATATTTTATCCTATATACAATATCTCCGTAATTAATCCCAGATTAATTTTTTCTCTCATCTAATTAATCCCAGATTAATAAAGTGTGAGTCATACGTCATCGGTTAATCTTCGGAAAGCGACCCAAGAGATCCCCGAATATGTTGGCAGTAAATTCGGTCGTCGGACTATCCGAACACGTACGTACCAAGTACTACGTTTTACCGATTTACAAGACAAGGTTGGCCTCTAGCAAAGTGCCATGCCTACCCAATTCTCCAGAAATATGTTTACAGGAATAAGCGATTTATATCAGGCGTAGTATACGTGGTATAATGTATGTCGATCCAGTATCGGATGTCAAGTGCTAGGCCTGAGGCTGGAATTGTGTCTGCCCCGTACGAAGAACATGTCGGATGTCTGGTAACTTGTCTCTATAATCGGATATACATGACTTCCCGATAGCTGCAGCATATAAGAGTACTTGTGCCGAATCCTTCGTGACATCATCTCCACTATGACTAGAGTGATACTTTCGTCTTGACATCACACCCAATACACTGTGATTCTCAATATACCCTGCAGAGGCGTACACAGAACCTATTAAAGCCATGGACGACCAAAATCAAAGCATATTGATTGTCGCAAGTATTAGCGGTGCAAGTCACAGGTTAAGACCAAATACATCTACCCTGATTTCGGACTTCTATAGACACATAGTCATACCACCAATGGAATTCCGAAGGGATCTATCCAGAGCGAAGCTGTTTTCCGTACTATCGGTACACAACCTCCTATTACACTTGCATGAGTATCCAATACCCAAATATATGATAACTATGCTATTGTGCCCTCACAACGCGCATAAGTGTAATACTAGTCTTTTACGTATTTATCGATGGCCAATCTCGATAATACTCTGACTAGGGATATTTAATGATTAATCCTCCATGGACTTATACTGTCTCATATCATCTCAATCCAGGAACTAATCATAAGGACCTCCTATCATTTATACATCTAGGTGATCTAATAGCAAATGATAAGAGTGTAATCTCCTTTGTCACATAGTTAATTTGTACAACAACACCATGATCTGTACAAATAGTGACGCTATGAGTCATAATTGTCCAACAATCTCCCACTTGGCCTATAGCTAGTCACTCGAGTGTCTAACACCCGAACTATGTATGGTTTGCTCAAACTGCTAAGGAAAGGCTTTCGTCAGCGGATTTGCATGATTATTGTCTGATGCGATTTATACGATCATTACATCGCCATGATGTATGATCCGAATGAATCAAATGAATAGTCGAAGTATATATCTGGATCGTTGATGAGACCGTTAATTCTTTAGCCTACGATGTAGCCTAGCTCAGCTGCTAACAGAACTATATCTAATCTAATTAGATTTGTTATTGACCTAGATGGATTCTATTGCTGCCTCAGCTGTAGCAATAATTCGCATTTGTTGTTTATTCGGTACCAGTATCTTGCATGGAAGATTTCCAACTCACTGTTCCATTATTCAAACTGTATAATACCTTTTTTTACGACTTACAGTCGTTTTTATTGGTTAGGAAACTTACAGCAGTGAACCCAGTCACTTCAAGTTCTCATTCTCCATAGTTTAAGACAGCATCCTTCGTTCTCTAAGATACTAACGGATGTTCTTAATATCAATCTAGTGACTATCACTTGGATTGGCCTGATCGTGACTCCATATACTCAAAGCATATGAGACACCAGGTTACATACATTTTTCAATGTACGAGTTCTCGCAGAGTGTAAACAACCTTTAGATCTATCCCATTAGATCTTTATTCCTAGAATAAAGGTTGTTTCTCCCGAGAATTCTACGGAAAATTTTCATGAAAGCCTAGCTTTCACCGATTATTATGGGAATATCATTTCCAAGAAATGACATATCATCATTATTTATAGGACATTTACTGTCAGTGCGCTCCCACTAACCTCCTTATATACATAAGAATCATTTCGTTTTGAATTAATCATAAACCATTATGATTACATCAAAACGATAATTCCAAGAACCTAATGCTTACTTCAATCCATACATGGATCAAATAACCTACAAACCTTGTTTGCTAGTTTTGGTACGACAAAACCGTCAGGATGTTGTAAATATCCTCCAAAAGGTTTCCTTTCCAGGAAAGTGATTTTCCCGTTCAGCTGTCATATTTCATAAATGAAACATGCAGCATCAGCAACCATTGTCCAAATGGATTTACCGTGGCAACAGGTAAAAGATTTCGTTGTAATCAACACAATGTTGATAGCGATACCTTTCCGCTAAAAGCCTAGCTTTGCACGTTGGTATGTTGCCATCCATATATGTGTTCCTTAAAGACTTATATAGTACCAATAGACATCATGTCTTACGGTACATCAACTAGTGTCGAAACATAGTTGGTATACATGGAATCCATTTCGGACTTCATGGCACTTTGCCATAATAGGGAGTCGATACCTCGTATCACTTCCTCATACGTAGTTGGTTTGTCTTCCTCCATAAGATTGACATCTGTATGAGGTGAGATCAGAAACCCATACCACAGGTTGTTTTTTGACTCTCTCCGAATCTACGCGGTTCTTGTTTATTAGAAGATTACTGGTACAGTTTCATCCATAATGAACTGTTTGTGTTCCATTAAGGACTTAGTGCCTTGAACAGTATTACTCTGATTTTCATCGAGGCTTACTATCCTCCCACTTACCACTGCATATCGATATTCCTCTTAGGAAAACCGCATGGCGAACAACAATTAAATTGTTCTCATTTGAGATATATAATTACTATACTTTGGTTTCCCTAGGATAACCTACAATTTGGAACTTATCCAATTTGGGTTCTGGTTTGGTATAATCCAAACGTATGCCTAGCATTCCCAAATCATCAGGAGTGAGAAACCCGGTTTCTTTCCTGTTCATATATAATATAAATTTTGTCTAACATATTTTCATGGAACCTTATTCAAAATAAGTATTGCACTGTTAATATTTATCCGTTGAAGGAAATGGTAGCTCAGAGCGACTCATGATTAACCTTATCATGTATAACAAAATTCGATTTCTCTGTTCGGACACACCGTCAAACTGACGTGTTCCGAGAGTAGTCCTCATTGAAATAATACTATACTCTTTCAAGTATATTAGAAACTTACAGCTTAAGTATTTTCATCATAGTCAAACCGTGATGTTTTAATACTTTAGCCGATCTGTTCATCTTTTCGTGTCGAAACTCTAAAAGTTTCTGATTCGTGTTTCTTAAGAAACGCATAACCATAACGCGATGCCACATCCATAAAGGTCACGAAATATTCATATCCATATCCATCCTAGCTAGACATGGGCCCACTTATGTCACTATGAACAAGGGCTAACAGATCGATGGCACTTTCACTTCTACCAAGTAAATGGTGTTTTAGGCACTTTGCCCAATATACTAGATTCGTAGACTTCATTTGAATGGAATCAAATCTGTTCTAGTATCCACTCTCCGAAAGTATGGATATACGAGTCTTGTTTAATGTGTCTCTGACAACACTGCCACAATTAAGTCTTATCTGATCAAATCAGTTTGAGCTACTTGTTTGTCAAGTTATATGTTTGAGATTTATTTATATTCAAAATATAAATACTGTCATTCACATCTAATGTGTTTATCTCAATATCATCTTTATATAATAAAACACTTTAGTGTTCTAGAATATAAAGGTATACTCGCAACGAGTTATACTCGATATAGAGATAATGTTTCTAGTCAAACTAGTTACATTATAACAGTTTCCTAATTTAAGTACACACCCCAAAGGGTAGTTACTAAAATTAGGTATCTACGGTTTAAAATAGCGACTGATGTCCCGTTTCCAATTCGCAGATTTATCTCATCTGAAGTCAGTATCCTACTTATAGCATATTCTGCATATCAGTACATATTTATGTACCACTTTTAGTATTTAAAATCCAATTTTAATACTATTAGTGAACATATTTATGGCAAATATTATTGAAGTCAGAGCCTTGCCCTGCCTTCAATTCCTTCATGGCTGCCTTGTGCATACGGCAATCACGCTTCAGTGACCCAGTTTGCCACATCTTAGACAGACATATTGGGATGTGTCATTGATCTTCCTATAAGATAATAATGATTTTTCATTTGCCCTTTTCCACATTCTAGAAGCCTTTGGCCAAGCCTTGGGTTTCTAGAATATCGAAGTAAGGTGCGCCTTGCGCTTCTTGCCTTATTGCAAACTTTGGCTTTATCTTCTTGAGAATAGCCATTAACTCTCCAAGAGTTATTAATCACAATTTTAATACTTCTAAGATCTAAGTATAGATCTATGAAGATCCTTCAATTTCATTATCATACTTTAAGGATCTAATCCTTAGTTCTGATTAAGAATTTAAGGAATCTATTGGCAAGCTTAATGGATTAAGCACTAAAGTTATCATCACATGAATCTTCCAAAGATTATGATCTACTATTTGCTTAACTCCGGGCTTAGGCCTAAGATGCTATTTTATCAAATAAAGTAACTTCTTAGTTTCCAGGACTATCCTAAAATTTTATTCCCAATTTGAAAATTAAAGTCGTTTAAACACATTTTCCCAAGGATTATGTTTTAAACACTAATCTTTCAATTTTATCTTGATTCTAATAGTCCAACTATTTAATCAACGATGTCAGGTACTATTAATATAATGATTACTATAGTCCAACTATATAATCAACTATACTTTAGTTTATTAAATTCAATTATATTGATTATTATAATCCAATTATAAAATCAACTATAAATTGAAATAGTTTGAATACAGTCCAACTGTTTAATTAAAACGACATTAATATTAGTACAACTAATACTTTATTTTATTTGACGAATGATATTTGATTGAGCGCTTATGGCAAGTATCTAAACGAATATTGTAAATTTAATTCTTGCCTCCCATTATTTTCGGTTAGCTTCTAACCCTCAGTCGAGTACTCGGGAAACCATGTTTTCTAGTGGGCTAGGATCCCGTTAAATAACACACAATCTTGACTTTGGCCAACAAATTGTATGATACTTAACTAGGTAGATCTCTAAGATCAATTGGATCCAATCCAATTTCTAGATTCAGTAGGTGGACATCCAAGTCCGAAACATATATCTTATATATGCCAATATATCCAATATATTCCCTAACTTTTTTCCTCTGAATCAACTAAGCCTTGGCTTTGGCACAACAAGCTTAATGATCCCAGTTAAGCGGAACTCATTGACCATGGAAAGCTTCATAATCAATGTCGATGGACAAGAAGTGATCTTGACTTTGGCCAACAAATCACTTGTTGGCCAAAGGCCTTGACTTTGGCCAACAAGCCAATGCCAGTCTTGAGGGGAATAGGTGAGAAGAGAAATACAAAGAGTATGGAGGTAATAGGCTGGACACGCAGGTCCAATTTAATAAATTCCAAATTTATTACAATAATTTCTAAATTGCCCCACCCATCTAATATCCATCCGATATACATTATTCATGCATCGCAACCATGTATTCACACAAGCAGGCTATCAATCAATCTAATCAAATTAATTAAACTGATAATTAATGACCATCCAATGTTCAAACAACGATTTGATTTTGCGCGAGTCAAACTCGTTTGCGAATAAGTACTCAAAGTACGAATTCAAGAATCATATTAAACTACAATATTAAATCCAATTTAATATGTATTTAATACTAATTCAATTTATTAATTCCAAATTAAATATTACACTTTATAATGAACCTTTGCGACTTAGATTTCAAATCTAATCGTTACGGGTCTCAAAGCCCGATTAACATCCATGTCATTTAATTAACGTCCAATGGGCTTTCAATTAATTTCTTAAGGCGTGGGCTTCGGCAACCAAAGCCCAATCAAGGAATTACCCCATAAGCCTAGAAATCAATTTCGGCCCATTAGGCCCAATTAAATTTAAAAGTCCTTTAGTCGCATTTGGACTTAACGGAAGTGGTTTTGGGCCCAATTGGATCTAACCAATTTAGCCTAAACCCATCTAGGTATAACCAAGCCCAATAAGCCCATTTACAATTTTTAAAGCCCAAATCCAATTTAAGCCCAACAAAATCCAATTTCATAATTTAATTATTCAAAAGTGTATAACATAATTAACTAACCAAATCAATATTTCCAAAACACCAATTAATCATGCTCATTTACATTAAATCATGTCCAACACAATTTAACAAAAATCAAACCCAATACATGCTTTATATGTCTCGGCCATCTTGGGTTTTTCAAGATCGATTCGGTTTCAATCAAATTAAATCCACAATCAACATTTCCCGATTGAATACAACTCATCCAATGAATAACAAATCAAAAAATCCCCAAGACATTTAGGGCATTCATATTCGGCCAAGCCAAAGAATTTGGGGAAAAATGATCCAATCAAATTTTAATGAAATTGATCCAATCAATCTTCAATTAAACGTGTTTTAAGCATACTAAATCATCCAATTTCATTATTTCATGCTCAAAATCAATTTACCCAATTTTAAGCCCTAAATCAAATTTCATGCTTTTACTCGCTTTGATACCAATGTAGGGAAATCTCTAAGTCCCGAGGATCGATTAAAGCAATGAAACATGTATGAATACATTGAAGAAGTTGCGGAATACTTACGTCGATCGGTTGAGCGACGCGAGTGACAATAAAAAATTATTTTACGCCCTCCTCCCAGTTCGGCAGTGAACCGTAATGGTGTCCTCCATTTTCGACTATGTTCCAAGCTCCAAGCTCCAAACTTTCGTGATGTGATCCCAAGCTCACGAGTGAGTTTCCCTATCACTTTCGCAAGACCCTTTTATGTGCTAGCACATGATGATTTTGCCACAAAATCATCATCTTGTTCCTCCTCCATTCTCAGCAGTGAGCTGAGAAAATAGAAAGAAAACAGCCCACTTTGGGCGTTTAAGGAAAGAAGAGAAGAAGTGAGAGAGAGATGAATGGTTGGTGAGATTTATGTATCTAATACACATATTCAAATTCAAAAAATTAAATTACCAATTTTCTCTTTCAAAATTCAAGCATAAAGTTTGCCAACTACCACCATCCATCACTATTCACATTCATCAAGTTCTCAAGTCACATTACTCAAAGTGACAAGTTGTCAAGTCACATCACTCAAAGTGACAAGTGATTTGACGCTTGAAGTGACTAGCGATTTGACCCTTGATGTGAGTAATGATTTGACGCTTGATTTGACTTGCATGCCGCACTCGAATTCGAAATATGAATGAGCTCACAAACAATCCCGGGCTCGGGTTCGCTAATTCTAAATTAACAAATTTTCTGTTGCGTCGTAATTAAATCTAATTTAATTAAATAATCATACCAAGCATAATTACTATTCACGTCGCAAACGAATTATTTCTAAATGAACTCGCTCGCCCGAATTAAAATCCAATTTTAATTCAGTGTTGAAATCCAATTTCGTTTAATATATCGAATATATTAATTTATCGATTAATTCTAAATTAATCGTTCTCTCTCTTTAAATGATATTTTATCCTAGAAAAAATATCTCCGTAATTAATCCCAGATTAATAAAGTGCGAGTCATATGTCATCGGTGAATCTTCGGGAAGCGACCCATGAGATCCCCGGATATGTTGGTAGTAAATTCAGTCGTCGGACTATCCGAACACGTACGTACCAAGTACTATGTTTTACCAATTTACAAGACAAGTTTGGCCTCTAGCAAAGCACCATGCCTACCCAATTCTCCAGAAACATGCTTACAGGAATAATCAATCTATATTAGGCGTAGTATATGTGGTATCGTGTATGTCGATCCAGTATCGGATGTCACGTTCTAGGCCTGAGGCTGGAATTATGTCTGCCCCGTACGAAACACTTGTCAGATGTCTGGTAACTAGTCTTTATAATCGGATATACATGACCTAGTCATAATATCCTGATAGCTGCAGCATATAAAAGTATTAGTACTGTATCCTTCGTGACATCATCTTCACTATGACTAGAGTGATACTTCCGTCTTGACATCACACCCAATACACTACGATTCTCAATATACCCACCAAAGGCGTACATAGAACCTGTTAAAGCCCTGGACGTCCAAAACCAAAGCATATTGATTGTCGCAAGTATTAGCGGTGCAAGTCTCAGGTTAAGACCAAATACACCTACCCTGATTTCAGACTTCCATAGACACATAGTCATACTACCAATGGAATTCCGAAGGGGTCTATCCAAAGCGAAGTTGTTTTCCGTACTATTGGTAAAACACAACCTCATATTACACTTGCATGAGTATCCAATACCCAAATATATGAGAACTATGCTATTGTGCCTCACAACGCGCACAAGTGTAATACTAGTCTTTTATGCATTTATCGATGTCCAATCTCGATAATACTCTGACTAGGGATATTTAATGATTAATCCTTCATGGACTGATACTGTCTCATATCATCTCAATCCAGGAACTAATCATAAGGACCTCCTATCATTTATACATCTAGGTGATCTAATCACAAATGATAAGAGTGCAATCTCCTTTGTCCACATAGTTAATTTATACAACAACACCATGATCTGTACAAATAGTGACGGTATGGGTCATAATTGTCCAATAATAAACACATTAGATGTGAATAACAGTATTTATATAAATAAATCTCAAACATATAACATGACAAACAAGTAGCTTAAACTGATTTGATCAGATAAGACTTATTTGTGGCAATGTTGTCTGGGACACATTAAACAAGACTCGTATATCCACACTTTTGAAGAGTAGATACTAGGATAAATTTGATCATATTCAAATGATGTCTACGAATCTAATTTATTAGGTAAAGTACCTAAAATACCTTTTACTTGGTAAAAGTGTAAGTGTCATCGATCTGTTAGCCCTTGTTCATAGTAACATAAGTGGGCCCATTTCTAACTAGGCTATATGTGGATATGAATGTTTCGTGACCTTATGGATGTCGCATCGCGTTATGGTTATGTGTTTTTTAATGAAACACAAATCGGAAACGTTTATAGTTTCGACATGAAATAGACATACAGATAAGCTAAAGTATTAAACCATCACGGTTAGACCATGATGAAAATACTTAAGCAGTAAGTTTCTCAAATACTTGAAAGATTATAGTATTCTTTCAATGAGGACTCCTTCCGGAACACGTCAATTTGACGGTGTGTCCGAACGGAGAAACCGAATTTTGTTGGACATGATAACGTTAATCATGAGTCGCTCTGAGCTACCATTTTCCTTCAAAGGGATAAGCATTTAACAGTGCAATACTTATTACAGACTTCATATTAAATATGAATAGGAAAGAAACCGGGCTTTCTTACTCCTGAAGATTTGGGAATGCTGGGCATACGTTTGGTTGATACCAAACCAGAACCCAAATCGGATAAGTGCCTAATTGTAGGTTATCTTAGGGAAACCAAAGTATAGTACTTATACATCTCACAAGAGAACAATTTTAATTGTTGCTCACCATGCGGTTTTCCCAAGAGGATACCGATATGCAGTGGTAAGTGGGAGGATAGTAAAACTCGATGAAAATCAGAGTAATACTATTCAAGGCATCGAGTCCTTAATGGAACACAAACAGTTCATCAAGGATGAAACTGTACCAGTAATCTTCGAATACACAAGAACCGCGTAGATCGGACAGAGTCAGAAAACAACCTTAGGTATGGGTTTTTGATCTTACCTCATAAGGATGTCAATCTTATTAAGGAAAACGAACTAACTACGTATCAGGAAGTGATACAAGGTATCGACTCCCTATTATGGCAAAGTGTCATGATGTCCAAAATGGATTCCATGAATACCAACTATATTTGGACACTAGTTGATATACCGCAAGGCATTGTGTCTATTGGTACTATATAAGTCTTCTAGGAAGACATACATGGATGGTAACATACCAACGTACAAAGCTAGGCTTGTAGCGAAAAAGTATCGTTATCAACATTGTGTCGATTACAGTGAAAACTTTTGCCTGTTGCTATTGTAAATCCATTTGGATAATGCTTGTTGATGTTGCATGTTTCATTTATGAAATATGGTAGCTTAACGTCAAAATTGCTTTCATTAAACGGAAACCATTTGGAGGATGTTTACAACATCCTGACGATTTTGTAGTACCAAAACTAGCCAACAAGGTTTGCAGGTTATTCGATCCATGTATGGATTATAGTAAGCAATTGGTTCTTAGAACTATCATTTTGATGTAATCATAATGGTGTATGATTTGATTCAAAATGAAAATGATTCTTGTGTATATAAGAAGGTTAGTGGGAGCGCACTGACGGTGAAAGTCCTATAAAATGATGACATGTCATTTCTTGGAAATGATATTCCCATAAAACAATCGGTGAAAGCTTGGCTTTCATGAAAATTTTCCATAGAATTCTTAGGAGAAACAACCTTTATTCTAGGAAGAAAGATCTACTGGAATAGATTTAAAGTTGTGACACTCTCCGAGAACTCGTAAATTGAAAAATGTACGTAACCTGGTGTCTCATACGCTTTGAGAATATGGAGTCACAATTAGGCCAATCCAAGTGATAGTCACTGGATTGATGTTAAGAACATGCTTTAGTATCTTAGAGAACTAATGATGTTGTCATAAACTATAGAGAATGAGAACTTGAAGTGACTGGGATCACTGCTGCAAGTTTCCTAACGGATAAAAATGACTTTAAGACGATAAACAGTACTATACAGTTTGAATAACGGAACAGTGAGCTGAGAATCTTCCAAGCAAGATATTATTATCGAATAAACAACAAATGCGGGTAATTGCTGCAGCTGAGGCAGCAATAGAAGCCATTTGGGTCGATAATAAATCTAATTAGATTAGATATAGTTATGTTAGCTAGGAGTCAGCACAGGCTAAAGAATTAACGGTCTCATCAACGATCCAGATAAATACTTCGACTATTCATCTGATTCGTTCGGATCATACATCGTGGCGATGTGATGATCATATAAATCGCATCAGACGATAATCATGTAAATCCGCTTATGAAAGCATTTTCCTAGCAATTTGAGTGAATCGTACATAGTTCGGGTGGTAGACACTAAGTGACTGGCTATAGGCCAAGTGGGAGATTGTTGGACAATTATGACCCATAGCGTCACTATTTTTACAGATCATGGTCTTGTTATACAAATTAACTATTTAACAAAGGAGATTACACTCTTATCATTTGTGATTAGATCACCTAGATGTATAAATGATAGGAGGTCCCTATGATTAGTTCCTGGATTGAGATTATATGAGATAGTATCAGTCCATGAAGGATTAATCATTAAATATCCATAGTCAGAGTATTATCGAGATTGGACATCGATTAATGCGTAAAAGACTAGTATTATACTTGTTCAATTTGTGAGGGTACAATAGCATAGTTCTCATATATTTTGGTATTGGATACTCAAGCAAATGTAATAGGAGGTTGTGTTTTATCGATGGTACGGAAAACAGCTTCTCTCTGGATAGACCCCACCGGAATTCCATTGATAGTATGACTATATGTCTATGGAATTTTGAAATCAGGGTAGGTGTATTTGGTCTTAACCTGAGACTTGCACCGCTAATACTTGCGAAAATCAATATGTTTTGGTTTTGGTCGTCCAGGGCTTTAACAGGTTCTGTGTATGCCTCTGCTGGGTAATTTGAGAATCGTAGTGTGTTGGATGTGATGTCAAGATGGAAGTATCACTCCAATCATAGTGGAGATGATGTCACATAGTATACGGTACTAGTACTCTTAAGTACTGCAGTCATCGAGATATTATGACTAGGTCATATATATCCGATTATAGAGACTAGTACCAGACATCCGATATGTGCTTCGTACGGGGCAGACACAATTCCAGCCCCAGGCCTAGCACGTGGCACCCGATACTGGATCGACATACACAATACTACGTATACTACGCCTGATATAGATCGCTTATTCCTATAAGCATGTTTCTGGAGAATTAGGTAGGCATGTCGCTTTGCTAGAAGCCAACCTTGTCTTGTAAATCGGTAAAAATGTAGTACTAGGTACGTACGTATTCGGATAGTCCGATTATCGTATTTACTGCCAACATATCCGGGGATCTCATGGGTCGCTTCCCGAAGATTCACCGATGACGTATGACTCGTACTATATTAATCTGGATTAATCAGATGAGAGAGAAAATTAATTTGGGATTAATCAGATGATAGAGAAAATTAATCTGGGATTAATTAAGGAGATATTTTATCTGGGATAAAATGTTATTTAAAGAGAGAGAACGATTAATTTAGAATTAATCGATAAATTAATATATTCGATATATTAAACGAAATTGGATTTCGACGTGAAATTAAAATTAGATTTAAATTCGGGCGAACGAATTAATTTAGAATTAATTCATTAGCGACGTGAATTGTAATTATGCTATGCATGATTATTTAATTAAATTAGATTTAATTACGTCGCAACAGAAAATTTGTTAATTTGGAATTAGCGAACCCGAGCCCAGGATTGTTTGTGAGCGCATTCGAATTTCAAATTCGGGTGCGGCACGTAAGTCAAATAAAGCATCAAATCGCAAGTCACATCTAGTGTCACATCATTCGTCAATCAAGTGATAGATGTCTTTCACTTTGAGTGATTGACACCAGTCACTATTCATGAGTGATGTGACTTGATGTAAGTTGTTGATAAAGATTTTTGAAAACTGAAAGACATTTACTATTATAATATACTTTTGATTTTTGGTATTAGATACACAAAAACCAAACAAACCATTACACTTCTTCTCTCATCTAAGTCACGCCCAACGAGCTTATTTTCTCTCCCAAAATTTCCTTCAATGCCGTGAACACAAGGAAGAATGATTGAATGATTTTTGTGGCAAAAATCACCAGAGCTAGCACTCAAAGAGACATACGAAGGTGATAGGGAAACCCACCCGTGAGCTTTGAATCACATCACAAAAGCTTGGAGCTTGGAAGATGATCCATGGCCGAATTCTTTGAAGACCAAAACAGTCCACTGCCGAGCACTCTAGGAGGGAGCTTGAAAATTTTATTCTTCGTCGCATCACTCAACCGCTCAATGTAAGTATTCTGTAACTTCCTTTGATGTATTCGCACTTGGTTTTTATGCTTGAATCGATCCTCGGGACCGTAGAAACTCCAACAATGGTATTTGAGCGAGTAAAAGCATGAAACTTGAACTTATGGTTAAAATTGGGTAAAATGTATTTGAGCATGATTTGATGAAATTGAATGATTGAGTATGCTTAAATGATGTTTAATTGAAGATTGATTGGATCAATTTCATGAAAAATGATTTGGAACAATTTTCCCCTAAATTCATGGCTTGGCCGAATGGTACCCTAAATGTGGGCTTGGTGATTTTTTGTTTTTTGATTCATTGGATGAGTTGGAATCATGTTGGGAATATTGATTATGGATTCATTGGATTGAAAGCGAAATCGAATTGAAAAACCCTACTATTGCCGAGACTTGAAGCATGTAAAATGGGTTTGATTTTTGATAAATTGTGTTGGACACTAATTGTTGATAAAGAGCATGATTAGTTGTGTAAATTGATGATTTGGAAATATTGTTTTATGTAATTAATTATGCTATACACTTTAGGTTAATTAGATTATGAAATTGGAATTTTGTGATTTATTAATTGGGCCAATTTTAGAAATTGGGCTTGAAAGTTGTAATTGGGCGTTAATGGGCTTGATTGTACCAAGATTGGTTTAGGCAAATTGGTTGGATCCAATTGGGCCCAAAACTGTTTTCATAAAGTCCAAATGCAACTATTGGGCCTTTAAAGTTTAATTGGGCCTAATGGGCCGATATTGATTTCTAGGCTTATGGGGTAATTCCTTGATTGGGCTTTGGTTGCCGAAGCCCACGCCTTAAGAAATTAATTAAAAGCCCATTAGACTTTAATTAGATGACATTGGATGTTAATCAGGCTTTGAGACTTGTAACTATTAAATTTGGAATTTAAGTCGTAAAGGTTCGTTAATAAAGTGTAGTATTTGATTTGGAATTAAATAAGTGAATTAGTATTAAATACAAGTTAAATTGGATTTAATGTTGTAGTTTAATTTAATTCAAGAATTCGTACTTTGAGTACTTATTCGCAAAACGAGTTTGACTCTCACAAAATCAAATCATTGTTTGAACATTGGATGGTCATCAATTATCAGATTAATTAATTTTATTAGATTGATTGATAGCATGCTTGTGTGAATACATGATTGCGATGCATGAATAATGTATATCGGATGGATATTAGATGGGGGGGGCAATTTTGGAAATTATTGTAATAAATTTAGAATTTATTAATTGGACCTGCGTGTCCAGCCTATTACATCCTTACTCTTTGTATTTCTCTTCTCATCTATTCCCCTCAATGTAAATGAGGTTTCTTTAGAAGTGTAATGTTACGGGTAAAAGTAAATACTTGTGCTAGCGAGAGAGTGGAAAATGAGAGATTTGATATAGGATCAATGTGTTTGAGTATCCATCCGCATATCGTTATTATTTATTTATGCGCGCTTTATTATGTATTTAGAATGCATGTTTAAGGGTGTATGATGATGAGACCTTAACAAAGATAATAAATTGGTTGCCAATTTGCACGCGAAAAACCCTCACATAAAATTAAGCATTTTTCCTTCCATTGAGTGATTCTTACTCAAGATCCAAGACTGGCATTGGTTTGTTGGCCAAGGTCAAGACCTTTGTCCGTCAAGGATGTGTTTGAATCACGAGAGCTTTGTTCCTTATTGGTGTCTTGTCCAAGTCGTGATTTGGTGGCCAAAGTCAAGATCACTTCTTGTCCATCAACATTGATTACGAAGCTTTCATGGTCAATGGGATCCGCTTAACTGGGATCATTAAGTTTGTTGTGCCAAAGCAAGGCTTAATTGTTTCAGAGGAAAAAGGTTAGGGAATATATTGGATATTTGGGCATATATAAGATATATGTTTCGGACTTGGATGCCACCTACTGGATCTAGGAATTGGATGGGATCCAATTGATCTTAGAGACCTACCTAGTTAAGTATCATAAAATTTGTTGGCCAAAGTCAAGATTGTGTGTTATTTAACGGGATCCTAACCCACTAGGAAACATGGTTTCCCGAGTACTCGACAGAGGGTTAGAGGCTCACCGAAAAAATAGTGGGAGGCAAGAATTAATTTACAATATTCGTTTAGATACTTGCCATACGCGTTCATATCAATCATTCGTCAAATAATTAAATGTTAGTTGGACTAATTTTAAATTGTTGTTTTAAAACAGTTGGACTGTATTCAAACTATTTCAATTAATAGTTGATTTTATAATTGGATTATAATAATCAATATAATTGAATTTTACAAATTAAAAGTATAGCTGATTAATATAGTTGGACTATAGTAATCATTATATTAAATAGTACTTGAAAGCATTGACTAAATAGTTGGACTATTAGAATCAAGATAAAATTGAAAGATTAGTGTTTAAAACATAATCCTAGGGAAATGTGTTTAAATGACTTTATTTTTCAGATTGGGAAAAGAACCTCAGGATAGTCCTAGTACTAAGAAGTTACTTTATTTGATAAAATAACCTCTTGGGCCTAAGCCTGGAGTTAAGCAAATAGTAGAGCATGAGCTTTGGAAGATTCATGTAATGATAACTTAGTTCTTAATCCATTATACTTGCCAATAGACTCATTAATTTCTTAATCAGAACTAAGGATTAGATCCTTAAAGTATGATAATGAATTGAAGGATCTTCATAAATCTATTCTTAGATCTTAGAAGTATTAAATTGTAATTAATAACTCTTGGAGAGTCAATGGCTATTCTCAAGGAGATAAAGCCAAAGTTTGCAATAAGGTAAGAAGTGCAAGGCGCACCTTACTTCGATATTCCAGAAACCCAAGGCTTGGCCAAGGATTCTAGAATGTAGAAAAGGGAAAATGCAAAATCATTATTATCTTCTAAGAAGATAAAGGACATATCCCAAGATGTCTGCTTAAATTGTGGCAAACGGGGTCACTGAAACGTGACTGTCGTATGCACAAGGCAGACATGAAGGAATAGAAGGCATGGCAATGCTCTGACTTCAAGTATGTTTGTCATAAATATGTTCACTACTAGTATTAAGATTGGATTTTAGATACTAAATAGTGGTACATAAATATTGTACTAATGTGCAGAATCTGCTATGAGCAGGATACTAACTTCAGATGAGATAAATCTGTGAATCGGAAACGGGACGAAAGTCGCTGTTTTAAAACCGTAGATACCTAAGTTTAGGAACTACTCTTAGGGTGTGTACTTAAATTAGGAAACAGTTATAATGTACCTAGTTTGACTAGAAACATTATCTCTATATCGAGTATAACTTGTTTCGAGTATACCTTTATATTGTAGAATACTAAAGTGTTTTATTTTATAAAGATGATATTGAGATAAACACTTAGATGTGAATAACAGTATTTATATAAATAAACCTCAAACATATAACATGACAAACAAGTAGCTCAAACTGATTTGATCATATAAGACATATTTATGACAATGCTGTATGGGACACATTAAACAAGACTCGTATATCCACACTTTTGAAGAGTGGATACTAGGACAAATTTGTTCCTATTCAAATGATGTCTACAAATCTAGTTTATTAGGTAAATTACCTAAAATACCTTTTACTTGGTAAGAGTGTAAGTGCCATCGATCTGTTAGCCCTTTGTTCATAGTGACATAAGTGGGCCCATGTCTAGCTAGGCTAGATGTGGATATGAATGTTTCGTGACCTTACGGATGTGGCATCAAGTTATGGTTATGTGTTTCTTAATGAAACACAAATCGGAAACGTTTATAGTTTCGATAAGAAATCGACATTTAGATCGGCTAAAGTATTAAACCATCACGGTTAGACCATGATGAAAATACTTAAGCAGTAAGTTTCTCAAATACTTGAAAGATCATAGTATTCTTTCAATGAGGACTCCTCCCGGAACTGTCAATTTGACAGTATGTCCGAACGGAGAAACCGAATTTTTATATTGACTTGATAAGGTTAATCATGAGTCGCTCTGGGCTACCATTTTCCTTCAAGGGATAAGCATTTAACAGTGCAATACTTATTTTGAATAAGGTTCCATGAAAATCTGTTTGACAGACTTCATATTAGATATGAACAGAAAACAAACCGGGCTTTCTTACTCCTGAAGATTTGGGAATGCTGGCATACGTTTGGTTGATACCAAAAAAGAACCCAAATCGGATAAGTGCCTAATTGTAGGTTATCATAGGGAAACCTAGTATAAGTACTTATACATCTCACAAGAAAAAAATTAATTGTTGCTCACTATACGGTTTTCCCAAAAGGAATACCGATATGCAGTGGTAAGTGGGAGGATAGTAAAACTCGATGAAAATCAGAGTAATACTGTTCAAGGCACCGAGTCCTTAATGGAACATAAACAGTTCATCAAGGATGAAACTGTACCAGTAATCTTCGAATACACAAGAACCGCGTAGATCGGACAAATTCAGAAAACAACCTTGGGTATGGGTTTCTAATCTTACCTAATAAGGATGTCAATCTTATTGAGGAAAATGAACTGACTACGTATGAGGAAGTGATACAAGGTATCGACTCCCTATTATGGCAAAGTACCATGATGTCCAAAATGGATTTCATGTATGCCAACTATGTTTGGACACTAGTTGATGTACCGCAAGGCATTGTGCCTATTGGTACTATATAAGTCTTCTAGGAAGACATACATGGATGGCAACATACCAACGTATAAAGCTAGGCTTGTAGTGAAAAAGTATCATTATCAACATTGTGTGAATTACGGTGAAACCTTTTACCTGTTGCCATTGTAAATCCATTTTGATAATGCTTGTTGATGCTGCATGATTCATTTATGAAATATAGCAGCTGAATATCAAAATCGCTTTCCTTAAACGGAAACCTTTTGGAGGATGTTTACAACACCTGACGATTTTATCGTACCAAAACTAGCAAACAAGGTTTGCAGGTTATTCGATCCATGTATGGATTGAAGCAAGCAATGGGTTCTTAGAACTATCGTTTTGATGTAATCATAATGGTGTTGATTTGATTCAAAACGAAAATGATTCTTGTGTATATAAGAAGGTTAGTGGGAGCGCACTGACGGTGAAAGTCCTATAAAATGATGACATGTCATTTCTTGGAAATGATATTCCCATAAAACAATCGGTGAAAGCTTGGCTTTCATGAAAATTCTCTGTAGAATTCTTGGGAGAAATAACATTTATTCTACGAATAAAGATCTACTGGGATAGATTTAAAGTTTTTGACACTCTCCGAGAACTCGTACATTGAAAAATGTACGTAATCTGGTGTCTCATATGCTTTGAGCATATGGAGTCACAATTAGGCCAATCCAAGTGATAGTCACTGGATTGACGTTAAGAACATGTTTTAGTAATTTAGAGAACTAAGGATGTTGTCTTAAACTATGGAGAATGAGAACTTGAAGTGACTAGGATCACTGCTGTAAGTTTCCTAACTGATAAAAACGATTTTAAGTCGATAAACGGTACTATACAGTTTGAATAACGGAACAGTAAGCTGAGAATCTTCCAAGCAAGATACTGTTATCGAATAAACAATAAATGCGGGTAATTGCTGCAGCTGAGGCAGCAATATAAGCCATTTGGGTCGATAATAAATCTAATTAGATTAGATATAGTTCTGTTAGATATGAGTCAGCACAGGCTAAAGAATTAACGGTCTCATCAACGATCTAGATAAATACTTCGACTATTCATCTGATTCGTTCGGATCATACATCATGGCGATGTGATGATTGTATAAATCACATCAAACGATAATCATGTATATCCGCTGATGAAAGCATTTTCCCAACAATTTGAGTGAATCGTACATAGTTCGGGTGGTAGACACTTGTGTGACTGGATATAGGCTAAGTGGGTGATTGTTGGACAATTATTACCCATAGCGTCACTATTTGTACAGATCATGGTGTTGTTGTACAAATTAACTATGTGACAAAGGAGATTGCACTCTTATCATTTGTGATTAGATCACCTAGATGTATAAATAATAGAAGGTCCTTATGATTAGTTCCTGGATTGAGATGATATAAGACAGTATCAGTCCATGAAGGATTAATCATTAAATATCCCTAGTCAGAGTATTATCAAGATTGGACATCGATTAATGCGTAAAAGACTAGTATTACACTTGTGCGCGTTGTGAGGGCACAATAACATAGTTCTCATATATTTGGGTATTTGATACTCATGCAAGTGTAATAGGAGGTTGTGTTTTACCGATGGTACGGAAAACAGCTTCGCTCTAGATAGACCCCCTCGGAATTCCATTGGTAGTATGATTATGTGTCTATGGAAGTCCAAAATCAGGGTAGGTGTATTTGGTCTTAACCTGAGACTTGCACCGCTAATACTTGCGATAATCAATATGCTTTGGTTTTGGTCGTCCAGGGCTTTAACAGGTTCTGTATATGTCAATCAAGCCGTTACTTTTTGTGTACATATTATATCTCTTTGTTTTTTTTCCTAATAATTGTAATTTATTTTGTTGTTTTCTTTTATTTTCTCCGACAAGATCCAGACCTTTTTGACTATCATGATTTGTTTTACTGTTAACTAATAATTATCATCTAGCAGGTACTAGTGCTATTATTACTCACCCTTTTTCAGGTTCTATAAATTCAATTCATCATTGCACGTTTGGAGACATCCAGAGTTAAAAAAAATGGAAGCCACTTCAAGAAGACGAGTTGAAAACATCTGTGTGTTTTGTGGTACTAGTGTTGGTACTAATCCATAATACATAGAGGCAGCACAAGAATTGGGTCGAGTCATGGCTGAAAAGAATATGCACTTAATATATGGCGGAGGCAATCTTGGACTTATTGGGACCATTTCAAAGGCTGTACATGATAGAGGCAGTTCAGTTTTGGGAATCATCCCAAAACCTTTAGCAGAGGCAAATCTTATTGGACCATCAAACGGAGAAGAACTAATTGTGCCAGGTATGTCTGAACGACTGGTAGAAATGATTAACCGTGCTGATGCTTTTATTGCTTTGCTAGGAGGTTTGGGCACATTGGAGGAAATTTTTATAGTGCTATCTTGGGCGAACTTGAACATACACCAGAAACCAATTGGGCTGTATAATGTTGATGGATTTTATGATTTTCTTTGTGTGTTTCTTGAGGATGCCCGGAGAAATGGATTCGTGACAAAACCTCTTAAGGAACTCCTCTTCACTGCTAGAACTGCCCAGGATTTGTTTGACCAAATCTTGCCTTTTGAACCACAAATTGATCCTATCCTTACAAAGATAAAATGGTCTGAAGATAATCGTGGTCAGAAGCATCGAATAAATCTGGATCTTAATCTTTAATTTTCATGTAGAATTTCAGCTAATCAGGTACTATCTTCTAAACTCTTCCTCTATTGTTTAAGACATTGGGGACAATGTCTCATTTAGATTTGGGGGTGAGGAATAGTTAATAGTATCTTGCTTTTATTGTGTTTTTATTTTTAGTCCAAAATTTTTCGAAAAATACAAAAAAAAAAAGGCATATTTAAAGCTAGGTGATGTTTTTGTGTCTTTCTTCAGTTACTACCTCTTTATAAGGAAAAGCTGTGAAGGCACCTAGATAATCATTCACCCGTAGCTTGCTGTGATAGACTAGTTTGGAGGACTCGTTGTTTATTCCTGACACCAAGTGATTAGAGCCTGAGAGGCTTGGGTATTTAAGGGAGCCTCGCTCCACCCTCCCTCTGGGGAATCTACAACGGAAAGTCCATTTGACAGTTAGTCACACACCATGACCAGTAGTAGTTATTTCTTTATGTTTATGGTTTGTTGATTAAAAAGGTGAAATTGGTAAGATATAGCTGTGTAAGGAATTTCCACTCCTGAGACGTATTTCAAACCCATTTTTCGAAACAAGTTAATTTTTATTTATTTCCTTTTGAATTATTTAATTTGTAAATTCTCCATAAAACTGACTTAAATAGATCTTCATATGCTTAGTTGGCAGGTATTATCAACATTCATGGTAACATACTGACATTAGCTAAAATTGAAAAGATTATAATATTCAGTGCTATAGTTTAATTGGAGGAAGCATCTCAAAAAGTGATGAGATATAAAAAAATAAAAAATAAATAAATAAATATTTCATCTGAGATCTGAGTTATTAAGTCTGTAAGGGTTTTTTAACACCTAGTGCCCTAAAACCAACTGGTTTGGGAGTCATTGACCCAAAGCTCGCTACATGGATCAAAAATGATGAAAAATAAAATATATATATATATATATATCTGAAGTTTGAGTAATTAAGTCCGTAGGGGTGTCTTAACACCTGGTGCCCTAAAGCCAACTGGTTTGGGAGCCACCGACCCAAAACTCGTTACATAGACGGAATGTATTGTATATAAATAAAAAGTCAAAATTCAAAAAAAATAAAGAAAAAAATCAGAAAAATTATTCCATTACTACAAAAGATGTGTAATCTGATAAAAACTTTAGGACAAAAATATTACTCTCTTATCAACTGCACTTATGACTGTTGTGGGCAAAAATGAGTTGTTTAAAACTTTGTTAGCTGTGTATATGAATAATGGTAAAAATAATGGGAGAAATTACTTATTCGGTAATTTAGAATGAAACAAAACAATTAGTAAACTTGGAGTAGAAGTTTCACCTAATTAGTCACTAACTTCTTTATTCTATTTTCTCTTGTCTTTTTGCTTTTGTGTGCATTAGTTTCACTACCTTTTTACTTTTGTAAAATATTTGTGGGTATCATTGCTGTAAACCTTCACGAGACTACAACTCGTCCACTAGGGACACCTAGGGGTTTAAAAGCTTGTTGCATATGCTAAATGCAATCGTGATCCCTACGAAAGTGGCTTAGTTAAATTTTATTATATTTTATTTTGCTCGAGGACTAGCAAAATGTTAGGTTTGGGGGTGTGATGAGTGGTAAAACTATCACTATTTCCCACTCATTTAACTTAATATTTTGTATAGTTTCTTGATTTTTGTGAATATTTTGATGTGTTTTGTGGTATTTTGTAGATAAATAAAGTTTCAGGACATTCTGGAGGTGATTTGAAGCAAAACTGTGAAATTTGGTGAAATTTGGCAAAAAGGGTATTTTGGTAATTTTGGGCGTCCCGAGACAAAGGGTATTTTCATAATTTTGGGCATCCAGACACCGAAATAAAATTTCAGGACATTCTGGAGGTGATTTGGAGAAAAACTGTGAAATTTGGCAAAAAGGGTATTTTGGGCGTCCCGACACCGAGGGAATTTTGGTAATTGCACCACCATGCCACATGTCAAAAATTCAACGGGCCGTCTTTGTTAGCCACCATGCCACGTGTCGAAAATTCAGCGATCCAGGAAAAAAAATAATAAAATAATATAATAATAAAAAATCAAAAAAATAATAAAAAAAATTAGATTTTTTTTCCTATAAATAGATTTGAATTTCTTAGTTTTGATGTACCACTTCCTCTGAAATTTCATATATAAATTGAGAGTTTTCTTCTTTAGTTTCTTTTGTTCAGTTTTATTTACGTTTGTAGTAGTAATTTTCTTATATAAATAGTAGTTTTCATTCATCCATGAGGAGGTAACTTCTCTATGCTGAGGTAATAAGGTAATACTTTTACTTTTGCTTTTTAGATTAATCTCCCTTAAAATATAATATATAAACTATTTAAAATCTGAATTAATAAAGGATACCGCCATACTGGACGGTAGGTAATTCAATTAATCTGGTTAAACCTGACTTAATGAGGATACCGCCATTTTGGACGGTTGGTTTAAATTTTTTTACTGTTCCGCCTTATGGCTGGTATATTTGAATATTGACTTAATGAGGATACCGCCATTCTGGACGGTTGTTTAAATTTATTTTACTGTTCCGCCTTATGGCTGGTATATTTGAATATTGACTTAATGAGGATACTGTCATTCTGGACGGTTGGTTTAAAAAATCACAAGATTATATATTATATTATTGGGAGATATCTAAATAGTAAATAGTAGAAGTTAATTCCTTTTGCCTTAGCATTTCATTTCATTTCATTTTATTGCAAATTATTATTCTACAATTACTTTTCAGCAATTTCACTTTATGTCTTTTACGTTTTTATCAATTTTAGCTATGTGTTGTAACTAAGTTAAATATCTAGGGTTGTGATAAAATCTAATATCACGGTTTTAAAAAGAGTTAGATTATAGTTTGGGTAATTTAAAGAGTTATTTGTTGAGTCATAATCTTAATGCCTTTTTATTAACTGGCCATTAATAAAATTGATTAGATAAAACTTAAAATGAACTAGACATAGGGATTTTAAGTTTAAAGACCTTATACTCAACAACCCACGATCTTCTTTAAGGATAGATAAACCTTTAATAGATTTCCTTACAGGATAGGAATATACCTGTTGGGCGGGGGTAATCATAATTGGAATTCAATCTTAATGAATCTAAGTAATTTAATTGACATAGACATACGGTTCAATTCGATTATTCTAGGTATTTGGAAATGACCATCGGAAGAGGCTTTTACTTAATTTAGTATTCCAGATTAATAATTCAATATGTTACCCAACTATGATTTAACTACTTCATCTTTTAATTATTATTGGAAAAATTCACAACCCTAGATAGTTTTAATTCTCATTAATCTACTCTCAATTTCTTTTACTTGTTTTAAATTTAGAATCATCATCTTTTCTAAACAATCAAACAACTTGTTAGATATTAGTAATAACTTGACCTTATAAAATTGATAGAATAGGTATAAGTCCTCGTGGGATCGATATCTTTTTATACTACTTGAATGATACGTGCGCTTGCGTTAAACGTGTGTGATTACGCCGGTCAAGTTTTTGGTGCCGTAGCCGGGGACTTCTTTATCTTTTACTATTAGTATAGGGGTTAGATACGTTACTTGTATCTAATTTTCTTTTTACTTATTGTTTTCGTTTTATTGTGTTTCAGGTTATCAAAATCTTAATGAGATGAACCAGAAGCTTTGAACTACGACCGCTTGACCCAGAAATTGAAAGAACCATCAGACAGTTGAGAAGGGAAAGGCGACAAGGCCAAGAAGCAATTGTTAACATGGAACCTGAACCTTTGGAGATTGCACCACCAATTCCCATTCGAGACAGAACCATTCCGGTGGTAGATGGCCTCATTTCATGTATTGTACTTCCTCCTTTACCAGCAAATACAGGCGACATTAAAACTTGCATTCAGATGATTCAGCAATCAGTGTAATTTGGGGGAAAAGCAACTGAAGATCCTAATACCCACATCAGCAACTTCCTGGAAGTTTGCGGCACTTTCAATTACAACCGAGAAGCTGAAGAAGCAATGAGACTGCGTGTTTTTCCATACTCCTTGAAAGACAGAGCTAAAGCTTGGCTACATTCACTTCCAGCAGGTTCTATCAGAACTTGGAACACTTTAGCCACCAAATTTCTTGCAAAGTACTTTCCACCAGCGAGAACTGGAAAGCTGAGGAATGACATCACATCCTTTGTACAACAAGAATCGGAAACTCTCTACGAAGCTTGGGAAAGGTACAAAGATTTGCTCCGGAAATGTCCTCACCATGAGATTCCAAAATGGCTTCAAGTCCAAACATTCTATAATGGACTTTCTGGAATAATGAGAACCACAATTGATACTGCTGCTGGAGGAGCATTAATGGCAAAAGGAGAAGATCAAGCTGGGACCTAATCGAAGAAATGGCCAACAACAATTCCTTGTGGCCAATAGAAGGAGCATGATTCACGAATTGCTGGAATTTATGAAGTTGGAGCCAATTCAGCAGTCAGTACCAAACTGGATCAAATATGCAAATTCATGGAGACTCTCAGCTTGCAAAACAACATTGGAACCACAAATTCACCATATGGAGAAGCACCAAAACAAAATCAACTTGAAGAAACGGTGAATTATGTCAACAATTTCAACAGACAGGGAAACAATCCATATTCCAACACCTACAATCCGGGGTGGAGGAATCATCCCAATTTTCTCATGGAGCAACAATTCAGGGCAAAAGAACTATCCACCACCTGGATTCCAGCAACAGAACAAAAGCCAAGAGTTTGAAAAAGACCCAGAAATGAAAGATTGGATTGCAGAGATGTTCAAAAAGCAACAAGCAGCATATGATGCTATATTTCAAAGCCAATCTGCTTCCATCAAAGCACTGGAGAATCAAATTGGACAATTGTCCAATGCTCAGAGTTACAGACCACCAGGAAATCTTCCCAGCAATACAGAACCAAATCCAAGGAACCGAGGAAAGGAGCAATGTCAAGCCATCACTTGAAAAGTGGTACTGAAATCAACAAAGATGTTGGAATCAAGGAACTGTTGAAGATGTTCCAAAAGAAACAGAGAAACATATGGAGGAAAAAGAAGCAAAGGAAAAAGAACAGATCACTCACACTCCACTCCACCTTTTCCTCAGCGTCTTCAGAAAAGTAAACTAGACAAGCAGTTTGCTCGATTCTTGGAGGTTTTCAAAAAGCTGCACATCAACATTCCATTTGCAGAAGCTTTGGAACAAATGCCCAGCTATACTAAATTCATGAAAGACATTCTTTCACGAAAATGGAGATTGGGAGATTATTAGACAGTAGCATTATCAGAAGAATGCAGCGCCATCATTCAAAGAAAACTTCCCCCAAAGTTGAAGGATCCTGGAAGTTTCACCATTTCTTGCATCATAGTAGAACATAACTTCGGTAAGGCTTTATGTGATTTAGGTGCAAGTGTTAATTTAATGCCTTTTTCTACTTACAGGAAACTGCAAATTGGAGAAGCAATGCCTACTTCAGTCTCACTGCAACTCACTGATCGAACGCTCGCATTTCCGAGAGGAGTCGTTGAAGATGTGCTAGTCAAAGTTGATAAACTCATTCTTCCAGCAGACTTCATTATCCTTGACATGGATGAAGACAAAGATGTGTCAATCATCCTTGGGAGTCCATTCTTAGCAACAGGTCGAACTGTGATTGATGTACAAAAAGGAGAATTGACCATGAAAGTTCAGGACCAAGAAGTTACATTCAATGTTTTCAAAGCCATGAAATTCCCAAGTGAAGAAAAAGATTAAGAATGTTTCAGAATTGATGTTGTTGATAGTATCATTCATGATACTGATACAGTTCCTACAGATAAACTTGAAGCTTGCATCACCAACATGACTGAAACTGAGTTAGATGCTGAAATTCTGGAATGTATCAACTATCTTGACAAGCCATTTCGTTTCAAAGTGACACAACCAATTGAAAGTTTGGAACTACCAAAGAAAGACCGGATCAAGCCTTCGATTGAAGAACCACCACAGTTGGAGTTGAAATTACTTCCGA